>PVJO010017093.1:0-40208 GCA_004026905.1 Hystrix cristata | reverse complement strand
TTTCCCTTTCCCTTTTCTTTCCTTTGTTGTCTTTCTGCTTTTCCCCTTCTTTCTTTCTAGTACTCCTCTCCTTTGTATATTATCTTCCTTTTATATAATATCTATTACACCTCTTTGTCCTTATTTACAGTTATGATTTCTCATATCAGAGAGACAATTCGATGTGTACTCATGAGTGTCTGATTTATTTCACTTAAAACTATGTTCTCAAGGAACATCCATTTACATACGAATGACTCTAGTTTATCCTTTTCTACACAATGGAGTACTACACAGCCATAAAAAGGATAAACTACATGGTTGTTTTTTAACAAAAGTAGAAACACATTGTGCATAGTTTTTATATGCTTGCCTTTTAATATTGCAAACACATTACCAGTATCTATCTCTCTAGCTAACATACTTTGGCAATAGTTTTTAAAAGGCTGCTCTGAATATTCTGTAATACAAATATAGCACAATTTATTTGACATACTCTAACTATTGTACATTTTGTTCATCTTTTATTTTGCTATGATGTACATCTTTGAGCCCATTACCAAACTTTATTTTTTTAATGAAGAATTTCAAGCAAACATAAAGTGGAGACAAGACTGGTAAGCTCCCACTTACTCTTTCCCTGGCTTCAATAATTACCAAAATTTGTCTAATTTTAATTTTATAATCCTATTTTGCTGGATTTAATGAAAATCTAAGAATTCACATCATTTTTTCCTGTATGTATCTCCAAGATATTAAGCCTTTCTTTTCTTTTTAGCAGTATAGCCAAAATTCCATGAACAGCCTATGGAATTAATAATGATTTTACACTAAAGAATTGAACTCTGGATCCCAAAGAAATATTTGTACACCCATCATAATAGCATTATTCACAATAGCAAAGTGTCTATGGATGGATGAATGGATAACCAAAGTGTCTTATATCCATAAATGGAATACTATTTATTCTTTTGTTTTGGTGCTGGGGATTGAACTCAGGCGCAGACAGGCAAGTGCTCTATCCACTGAGCTAAATCCCCAGCCTGGAATACTATTTATTCTTAAAAAGGAGTGAAATTCTTATATATACTTCGGTATGGATGGATCTCAGAGACACTATGCTAAGTGAGATAAGTCAGTTATAGGAACATAAATACTGAACCATTCCATTTGTATGAGGTACCATTCAAATTCATAGAGTCAGGAAGTGGAGTAGAGGTCCCCAGGAGTTAGGGAAGGGAGGAGTGAGGGATAGTTATTTAATGGGAACAGAGTTTCAGCTTTGCAAGATGGAAACATTCTGTGAATGGATGATAGTGATGGTTGTACAACAGTGCGAGTGTACTTAACATTATTGAACTGTATGATTAAAAATGCTAAAGATGGTAAGTTTTATGTGTTTTACCACAACTGGTAAGAAAATAAATCATTAAAATATATATATTAAAAAACCAGGGCAATATGAATAAAATATGGGCTTCAGTTAATAAAATACTAATGATTTCTGAATATCATTAGTCAAGGCAGAATCCAAACTTTTTGATTGTCTCACCAATGTCTTTTTTTTTTAAACTAATGTCTTTTTACAGTTAGTGTGTTTGAAGAGCAGTCACCAGGGTCCCCACATTGCATTTGATAATGCTACATATCTGTGATAAATTCTTGGAGGAGAAATGGCTGGGTCACAGTACATAAATATTTTACAGGAGTCGGCTGCATATGGCAAGTGGCCCTTCATGCGTTAGGTATCATGAAGTGCCTGCGTTCACTCTCTGGACAAGCAGAACTTTGCAGCGATTTCGGGAGCGAGTCCTCTCCGAGACGGACGTGTTCTCACCGGTCCTCACTGTCCGGTGAACATCTGCCCCCGTGCTTCCCTCTGGCTGTTCCTCTCCACCTCGCACTGTCAGGCTGTACTCAGATTGGGACGACCGTGGTCGAGCTCGCCTGCCCTTCTCTGCCCTCTCCGCATGAAACATCTTCTTCTCTGTCCTCCCTTCCGCTCCTCCTGGGGCTGCAGGTCTTCAGGGTGACCCGCGAGCTCTGCAGGGTGTGGGAGGGAGGGTGGGCGGAGCTGTGGGGCGCCACCACACTGACATGTGGGTGTGTGACAGTGAACCTTGTAGAGACGCAACCCCAAACCTACTTATTTATCGCAAAGTGCCAGCACTGCAATTAAACCTGAATACTGAAGTTTTAGTTTAGAAAAAACTCATATATTAACATATTTTGTCTTAAAAACACATCTCTTTGCTAAATCTTAGATATCAAATTTCAATTTTTCCCATGAGAACTCAACGCCAACATCTTGTGTTAATAAGAATGAACGTTTTAAAACACGGCCAGTCCAAGCAAATGTGCATGTATCTCCTTGGCAGTGCACCGAGCCGCCCTGGAAAGCTGAGTCGGTCAACGAGTCACAGCTCCCGACGTCATTGCCTGGTGTCGCTACGCCTCTCCCAGCATGCGGTGATCCCTCTGTGCAATTACCAGGTGCTCGGCTGCTGGGGTGACTTGGCTCTCCTAGCGACAGACAGGGCTCTGTGTGCCTGCTGGGCGCACATGCAGTAAGTCCACCGCCCCCGGGTTATAGGAAGAGCAGAGCTGACTGGGCCCCGGGGCCCGGACCACCCGGTCAGATAGACGTTTCTGCGCCCGTGATGCCTTAGCCTCATTTTATGGCTTTGATTTCACAGTTTCCATCTTCTTAGGATTCTAGCTGTAGAAGGCTTGTAACGACGGTTGTGGGTAGGAGTGAGGCTGCAAGGGTGAAGGCAGGTAACAGTCTCTGCACATTGACCGGGAATGGTGATAGTTCTTGCCATCTTGTCTAACCCACTCAAAACCCTGTGTGGTCTACATCATCTTCTGATGGGCAGAGTAAGACCCTGAGAGGGTGAGTCAGCTGGTTCAGTGAGCCAGGACTGCCGCAGAGCCCTCCCTGGCCCTGGCCAGTCACCTGCCCCTCTGGGTGGGGGCAGTGCGGGTGAAGGATGCCAGGCCTCCTGGGATGGATAAAGCCAGTCAGTGGCTCAGTCTGCAAACTACAGAGACAAAAGGAACTCAAAGAAAGTCTAACACATGATTATAGAATTCATAAGGCTTTAACTTTTTCTGAACTTTCCAAAATTTCTGCCTAATACCTGTAAGAGAGCAATTTTTAAAGTTTAAAACAAAATTTTAAAAAAGTAAAATAGGAAGGAAAATTTCCCTCTGGATCCAAGAGGCACCTTTTCAAAAATAGGAGAGAACCTTCCCTAGAAGAAAATATCTCCTGGCCCTCCTTTCTCACTTTGAGCCCAGAGAGGAGACCTGATTCTGGGGATTCAGCAAGCCAAACCTGAGTTCCCAGGAGCAGCTAGGGAGGGAGAGGAGGCCAGAATAAATCTCGTTTTCACTGGCCAAGTCTCCAGTGATCTAATTATTGTAGAAGATACACCGAACATCAGACCAAAAGAAAAGGCAGGAAGCCTGCCCAAGCGTCAAGTGTTGGCAGGATTTGTTATCTTTGCCATTGGGGTTTACAGAAGACCTGGTTAGATCGACCCCTGACTCTGTTTCAAATGCAGGGCTCTTCTCTCCTTGGCTACGCAGGAGCTTCTTTGTGTCCTCCCAGGCCCACGAATGTGCATCCCCTCCTCGTGAGTCTCAGGCTGCTTCCCTCATTTCTGATACCTACAAAGTCTATAAAATCCAACACAAAGATGGAAATGATGGAAAGAGGAAGCCAGGAAGGCTGTGATCCGAGCTCAGACTGTCAGCACGACACTGCTCCAGGATTTGCACGTTGTGGAGAGGAGTGAGGCTTATAAACTCACAACCTGAGTTTTCTAAGCAGACCTGGGGGCAGCCAAGAGGGTCTCCATCTAGCTTGAAACAGCTCGATCTTAGAAGGAGAACAAAAATGTCCTTCATAGACTTGGTAAGAAATCTAGGAATTTGCCATGAATACAAACATAGGTAGGAGATTATTCAGGATTTTTGAGCTCTGTTCCCTGAACTTGGTGTGAACAAGCACCAGTTGTTTTTAGTACTACCTCTGTTTGGTTGGGCCTCATCTTTTCCTCTGCATCAGAAAGCTGAGAGGAGGCTGGAGCAGAGCCCAGGTAGCCTGCAGCAGGTCTCAACCAGAGTGAACATGGAGCATGCGAGCGACACGCTGACCCTGGGAGGGAGTCACCGCATCTTCCCCCCTTTCTAAGGTGTTTAATTTCCCACTGGCCTGGCTTGCTCTAAAAGTAATATAATCCACAGTATGCTGTGAATGTTTGGGCCTGTGTTAGAGCGGCTATCACTTGGCATTTTAAGTCAATCACTTGGTAAATATTTATCAAGTGCTTACTGAGACTAACGAAGTGAGCAAAACAGACCCACTTTCTTAAGGAGTATACAGTCCAGTGAGGAAGACAAGCAGTAAAATAATGATAAAATTAGCTAAGTAATTATCTATATGTCTTTTGCACTAGATTTTGAGCTCCTCAAAGGCGAGGGCCTCCTGGGTGTGGTAGTGCACACCTGTAAGCCCAGCACTCTGGGAATCTGGTGCAGGAACTTGGTACTGGGCAATTTCGTGGCTTAGTGAGACTCTGTCTCAAATAAAAAGGGTATGGGTGGGTGGGTGGGGATGTAGCTTAGCATGAAGGCTCTGGCCTCAATCCTCAGTAATGAAGAAACATAAAAAGGCAAGGGCCACCATTTCTTATCCATCTCTCTGTTCCAGTCTCTGGTCTACAGAGATGCTGGGAAATGGTGACGAAGGGGACTTTCATGGTACGGCTGGCTGTTTCATTCAAGTTGCAGCCAAAAGAGACTTTGGCAGGGAAGGAAGTGATGCTCCATTTACAGGGAATGGCAGTGTCCTCAAAGGCTTCCTAAGTAGTGGCAGGTGTATAAGCAACCTCCTCTTAGAGGAGGTGCTGGCACCACCCAGGGCACACACTGAAGACTGGGATGAGCTGGGTTCTAGACTGTCCTGATGCCCTCAGATCCGTCACCCGGCCTCCGGGGCGTCAGACAGGCGCCACGCTCTTGCCACACAATTAACAGCCACATGCCACACAGGAGCGCCCGTAATCCAGTCATGGTGACCCGCCACTCCTGGGAGTGTTGCTGTGGAGCAAACCCCGGGAATGTAGTGGTGGAAAGCAATCAACGTTGTACTATGCTCTTGCATTTGCAGGCCGGAAAACTGAAGGGGGTATCGCACGGACAGCTTGTGTTTGCCCCGTGATGTTGTGGCTCTCAGCTGACAGGACCCACGTGACTGGGTTTTGGAGCCATCTGGAAGCTTCTTTACGTGGAGCCTGGACTGAAATAGCTGCTTGGCTGGGCTTGTAGCCTACAGCCTCTGCTCAGGGACTCTGAGCAGCTCTGCTTCCTCAGCACGTCAGGGTGGCTGGGCTTTTTATGTGTGTAGGGGGTAGTTGTATTAGTGAGGATAGAATAAATGTGTATGTGAATATATATTAAAATTAAGAATTGTACATAATAAATAACATGTCTATTTGTTATGAGGAATTGGCTGATGGGATTGTGAAAGTTGAGAAGCCCCGTGATCTAATTGGCAAACTAGAGACCCAAGAAAGCTGGTGGTATAATTCATTCCACGTCCACAGGCCTGAGAACCAGGGAAGCGGATGGTATAAATCCTGGTTTCATGGCCAGAGAAGACGACACGAAGTCATCAGTGAGGCAAAATTGAAGCTTGGATTCCTCCTTCCTCTACATTCGCTCTACTCAGGCTCCCCTGAGGACTGTGTCGCCTCCAGCCACACTGAGAGGACACTCAGCTTTACCAAGTTCTCCTATTCAACCGCTAATATCATCCAGAAACACCTTCATAGACACACCCTGAAACAATGTTTAAGCTGGGCGCCGTGTCCCAGTCAGACTGATGCATAAAATTACCCTCAGAATGTTCTCAGTGAACAAGTCACATTGTGTCACTTCTGCTATCTTCTGCTGGTTGTTGCTTCTGTGATACTGCCCAGATTCAACAGGAAGAGACATAAACTTCACCCCTATGAAAGAAATGTGTATTAGTTACCTTTCTAGAGACAATGGTTTGCAAGAGAGCAGATTTAATACAGGACATTTACAAGTTACAACATTCACCCATAAGCCAAATGCAGGAAGAGTGCCGAATGTCTGTCTAGGCACTGGAGACCCAAAAATCCAATCAAGGGCTGAGAGCCCACAGCACTGTCCCATGTACATCCACATCTGTAGATGATGGTGGAAGAAATCTTTACTGAAACCAGGATACGCTGCTCGAAGACCAGAGCTCCCCTGAAGCAACAGCAGCCATCCTCGACGACAGCAAGGCCCCGAGCTCCTTCCTCGATGAGAACAGCCAAGTTCCCTTCGGGAGAACCAGCCACAGCAGAGCTTCTCCTGGGAAACAGGTTGTGACTATCTTCTGCTCCCGTCCTCCTTTATGTTGTGTTGGTCGCAATCCTCAGGTGGATCCTCCACGCCCAGAACCGCAGCAACTCAGTCCAGCTGGGCATTCTGGCCCAAGTTGACCACAATAGTAAGTCCACCACAAAACATGAAAGTTGTCAGAAGCAAAATGGACTCACTTGTGTCAACCCTAACAAGTAAATAAAGATGGGATGTTCTGAAGGAAGGGTTCTCATGCACAAGTGCCTCATAGTAACTAGGACAATACTCCCAGAACCACAAGATTTATAGAGGTCCCACAACCACATATACAAAGTACTTCTGTAAGTACATTTGCCCAGCAACTTTCTTTTCAACCTTGGACAGGCACCACTCTTATTATTAATCATGTGACCAGACGTTATTGCTTCAAAATATCTGATATAGTCCTCCTAATTTTAGGGTTTTAGTTATTTCTCATTGCTGAGACACAGTACCCAACACCCACAGTTTAGATGAGGTTTATTTCAGCTGGTAGTTTGTAGAGGTTTTAGTCCATAGTTGGCTGGTTCCAAGGCAGAGTGGCAGGGCAGAGGGGAAATAGTTAATGTCACATCAGGCAGGAAGTAGAGTGGGGTCAAGGGAGGAGAAAGGATATATATATACCCTTCCAGGTATGCCCACAGTGACCCGTCTCCTTCCACTAGACTTTACTTCCCAACATCACACCCAGCTCCAGAATCATCATTGGACTAATCCAGTGATGAGCATCACACATCCTCGATCCAGTCACGTCCCCAAAAACCCCACCTAGGAGCACATGAGGCTTTGAGGGGACGTCTAGATAAACCATCACATCTTGTCTTTAAAAACTTCCCCTTGCTCAACCTTTTTGAATATGCCTATAGTTTACTATGCTATGTATATTCCAGTAGCAATGCTCTGCTACTCCCAAATAAATATCACCATTCTTTGGAGATCCTCTGTATTAGATTTTCATTGCTGTTAATAATACTTGACACCCATCCTTAAAGGAGTGGTTTAATTTGGCTCACAATTTCAGAGGATTCATTCCATGGTCAGCTGGCTCCAAGGCCAGAGCATCATGGTAGAAGGGCTTGGCAGAGGAAAACCGCTTGCCTCATGGCAGCTGGAAGCAGGGCAGGGGACCAGTGTTGGAGAGGAAGAGGCCAGGGACCAGATCCAGTAACCGAAGTCACCCCCCATGTCCTACCGAGAAGTGTGTTTTGTTACTCCCCAAGGTGACTCTCGAGCCAATCAAACTGACCATCCAGGCTAACTGTCACACTTTCTGACATTTTTGGATTGACACCCCCCCATGGAAAGAGTGTCAAACAATTTTCAGCCACGTTTTAAAACTACTGCCACTTGCCCCCTAATTTTGCTTTTTCTTTCCATGCAAACTTTTTCTTATAAACTAATTTCATTGAGGTATAATTTACATGCCATAAAATTTATTCTCTTTAAGTATGAAATTCAGTAAGTTTTAGTAAATTTACTGAGTTGCGCAACCATTACCATCATCCAGTTTTAGAACACCTTTGTTTCTTCCAATAAGGTCCCTCGTGCCTGTTTACAGTTAATGTTTGTTCTCATCCCCACACAACCTCACATCAAATTTCTCTCTCTGTAGATTTACCTTTTCTGCCCACAGCAACTTTTAAGGTAAAAGCAGCACTTGAGTTTGGGGAAGACATTTCTCTGCAGTCACTCATCTTTTGATAACAGCCAGTGTGCCAAAGCCACCACCGCCATCTGCTTTTCCTTTCCTTTCTTCAGTGCCCACCGTCCAGACCCTAGTGACCCACTCGGAGAGGAGCCCTGGTGCTCCTCCCTGGCAGGGTGGGCTCTGAATAGCACCGACCAGTAGGGCCACAAGGAGGAGCCTGCCAATTCACGAAGGTTTTTCAACCTCTCTTCACTTGCTATGCTATTTCAAAAATGGGAATGGTAAGAATTAGAGTTAATGCATAAAATGCTTAATATTTGCTAAATACGAGATACATAGCACATTATCGTCACCATTACCATTATCGTCGCTGTCATCAGATGCTTCACTCGCAGCAGCAACACCATCACTGTGACCACCCCCACCGCACCCCCCACCGCCGGCACCCTCCACCAGCACCTCCCGCCGCCAGCACCTCCCGCCGCCAGCACCGTCATCACTGTTGTTTTTACTGTTTCCATTTTCATGAAATGTGCTTTTTCCCAGCCAAGGGGAAGGGTGACTGCTCTCTGCGGTCTGGACCAAGAAACTGGAAAAGTCAAGGAAAGAAAATATTTTCCTCTAGCTCTTCCGGAAGGAACACAGCCTGGCCAACTCCTTTCTATCAGTACTGGAAGAGCCACTTCGGACTTCTGCTTCCAGAAACGTAAGGATGCCTATAAGCATTTGTGCTGTGTTAAGCCATGTTAGTGGTGATTTGCTCCAGCAGCAGCAGGGAAGTGATGTTCTGCTACCACTGTGCCCACAGCCGCTCTCCTCCTCTCTTCCCATCTGTAGATCAGCACGGCGCAACGTCATCCAGTGAAATAATCTCCTCTGAGGTCACCTCAGATAATCTCCTTCTTCAGATTCCTACAGCCTTCAAGTCTTCCTTGATCTCACTCTGATCGAGCGTTTGTCCTTACGCCCTCCTGAGACTGTTCTTCAAGGTGAGGTCCCCAGTCAGGTCTCAGCAGCCCTCTCACAAGGCCCCCAGCAGCCTGCAGGGCGGATCACCCCTCCTGTCTGTCTTCCCTTGACTTCCAGGCATGGTGGCTCTTTCGTCTGCCTTCTCTTCCCGCAGCAGCTCTCTGCCTCCAGGGTTGTTTCCTTCCAACGTTCTTATTCCTCAAAGCTGAAGAGCTCACGGCCCGCCTTTGGTTTGATTTGGGAAACCTCTCTTCACTTACATTCATCCCTAGATGGTCTTATTTTGGCCTCACGGTTTCAAAGACCATTCAAAGGCTGAAGACTTCTCGCTTGAAGCCTGCAGCCATGTTGTCTGTCTTGAATGACATATTTTCCCAGCCAGCTGCTCACGCAGTGTCACCTTGGTGTCTCGCTGGTTTCCCAGAGAAAAATGTTCTAAGCTCAACCCCCGACTTCCAGAAAACTGCAGGTCTCTTTTCCAGTTGCTGACGCCCTACATTCTGGACTTTTCCTTGGTTCTTTTCTCTGTCGCACTGTCCCACATCTGCTTCATCAGCAAATGGTATCAGATCTGCTTTTCAGAAGATTCCTGAAATTTGAGCAGTGTTAATCATCGGCGCTGCTCTCTGATGGTTTGATGGACTGATCTATCTATCAGCATCTCTCTCTAGGCTGCTGGAAGAGTCACCTAACTGGGCCCACTTATGGCTGAATGCTCCTCTTAGCAGCAGATGGACTCCTGTGGTAACATGTCACTTTCATACTTAAAACCTTCCCGTGGCGCCCCATCTCAGAGCAAAAGCCAGCGTCTTTGCAATAGTGTGGGCTTCATGGATCTGTGCTGTCTGGTCTCCCTCCCGCAGAACCTGCCGTGTGGGAGCAGTTGGTGGAGGCCTCCAGCTGCTGCACGTTGATTTGCCAGAACATTTATGCTGAGTGCACGCGGTGAGGGCTGTTCCGGCCAATCACTCCGCACGGGGGGGGGGTTACTAGAGCCAGCCAGGCTGTTTCTGCCAGAGACAGGGCTCCTGCAATAGGTTATCTGTGCTCGAGATCACCTCGGCTTGACCAAGGCCGGTCCGAACAACTGCTCGGTCTGCACAACCTCCTGTGCCTTCTCCCACACGGCCTCCGTCTCTTCCCTTTTCCTTTCGGAAGTGGCACACCAGCCTTGTGGTCTAAGCGCTCTACCTATTCTTGCTGCTCTTCCTGTTGTCCTGCAGGCATCGCCCCCAGCAACTCTCTCCCACACCGATTCCATCTTGACATCTCCTGGGGCTCCCTCTGGGATCCGTCCCCAGTACCTTTCTGAACGTGTTCCCTGACATCCTCCTCCTTGTTCCCTCCTATGGCCCCTTGCACACAGTAGTCACACCCCGCCTGAGGGCCCTTGTCTTGCCTTCACCTCTGCTGCTGCTTCTCTTCCTCAGACACCTGTGTGGGCTGCTCCCTGCAGTCTCTGCTCAGGTGACACTTGTCTAACCAAGTCCCCTGATTACTCTGAAAACAAGCGATGCCACCCTCCTTGCTCCTCCCCATCCAGCTGGAATTTTCTGTGTACAGGATGACTTGTTGCCATCTGAGATGGACATGTTTTCTTGTTTATGATTGCTTTTCCCCATCGACAGAACGGATGCTCCCCAGGGCAGTCATTTCATCTGTATCCTCAACACCCGGACAGTACCGGGCACTTAATGAGGGTACCCAGCAGCGAATGAATGACAGAGCCCCTGGCTTTTACTCTAGCTAATGTCTGAGGATAATTGCCTTCAGACTGGAGGGTGGGTGAGCTAGACCTTACCCTAAGCGCTCTTAGAAGTGCCCCCTATGCAGTTCATGCAAAGCATGCAATTCAGTGGTTTTTAGAATATTCACAGATTCATGTGATCACCACCATAGCCAATTTCAGAGCATCATTCCTGTGACAGTTGACCACACCCTTGGGTGTATCTGTGTGGGTTACGGAGGTGTAGCCTCGGGAACTATAGTATATATGCTGCCAAAGGGAGCACAGCCTTGGGCACTATAAATAGCCCCCCACCGGATCCTCTCTGGCACTGTTCCCCTGCTCTGCTTCCCAGCTGCCATGACGTAAGAATCTGCTCCACTGTGCCCTTTTGCCATAATGTTTCTGCCTTCCAGTCAGGTGACCATGGACTGAATCCCCTGAAATGTGAGCTAAATTAAACCTTCCCTCTTTTAGGTCTGAATGTTGGGTATTGAGTCCCAGCAATAGGAAAGCTGACCAAAATAACCTTACAATCTTCTCATCTCCCAGCCCCAGGTAATCGGAAACCTACTTTCTATGCCTATGAATCTGCCTAATCCAGACATTTCACATAAACGCCACATAATGGCGTATAGTACCTGACTTTTTGCATCTGGCTTCTTTCACTTGGTGTACTGTTTTTAAGTCTCATCATATTGTAGCATGCGTCAGGCATTCAGTGTGGTTGAAAAATATTCCATAGTATGGGTATAAAGTACCACATTTTATTTATCATTTCTCAACGAGTGGGCATTGGGATCGTTTCCACATTTTGGCCGATATGAATAATGCTGTTAGGAGCATTCAGTTACAAGTTTTTGTGTGAATTCCTGTTTTCATTTCCTTTGGATACATATGTAGGAGTGGAATTGCCAGGGCCTACAGTGACTGTACATTTAATCTTCACTGGAGCTGTCAGACTGTTTTCCAAAGTGGCTGCACCACTCTAATGATCTCTTATGGCTTGAAAGTTCTTTAGATTCTACTCTATACTAAATACCCGATTTTATAAAATTAATATAATTTAGAGCAGTCTCCATGGTTCCTCTTAGACACAGGACTTTCTTTGAATGGAATTTAATCAAAGAGGCTGAATGGCCTGCCACTCAGTGGTAGCACTCAGTGCCTTGGAATTAATTCACAGCCAGATGTAAGGAACCCAAGTTAATGGGAAGGCAGAGTGGTGCCCTCACCCAGGAGGGACTTTAAATTCAACATTTCCTCGTTGATTATGAAAACTCCAGGGGATGAGAGTGTTCTTTCCCAGGAGCAGGTCTCTTTCCAGAGGGAGGGAGGGATTTGGCCTTTCTGTAGGCTTCTTTGGTGTGTAATTCTGAAAGTGGGGCCAGGTGTACCGAGAGAGCTGAATTCAAAGTGGCGTGTTGCGGCACCTTTGCTTGTGCTCCTTCTCTGCAAGGATGTCCAGCACAAGTGTTGTCTGGCACAGACACTGCACCGCGATGCTCTAGTTACTGCAAAGTCTGACTCTCCGGGCGCAGTCCGCGGGAAGGACCCCATCTGTGAAGTCAGAGATACATGCAAACGTGAGCCTTGCTCTGCTGGAAGGGCCGGAAGAGCTCAGACCCGAGGGGCTCTAAGGGAGCCACACAAATACCCTGCTGACCCCAATTTCTTGATTCAAATTTACCAATAACACTACCCACATGTGGTCACATGTTTTCTATAAACATCAAAACAGCACAAACATAGAGCGAGGGGTGAAAATGTCTCTTCACATCCTTCCCTTGTCCCGACTGCCTGCATCAGCCCCCAACCTTCTGCCCTGCTGTAACTACTTTTATCAGAGGAGTGGGCATCCTGCTATACTTCTGAAATATTTCCATCTGAGGGTGATTTTTCCTCCTCTGTATGTGGAGTGGTGCACATGTAGTCTACTACCTGAAAGACCACTGTTGCTATTAGCTGATCCTTAAAGCATTCTAACCCCAAAGGATGATGCAAAAAAATACTTCGTTAGTGTTCCTTCTGTCGTGTCCTTTGCTGAGCCAGCTACGAGGAGGGGCCGTAAACCCCTGTCCTTGCTCTTTCCTTCTCTCCTTCTCTGTCGGGGTGCTGTCCAGATGTTTCCAACTCTGTGACCAGGGCTGGAAGCCATGTCCACACCTCCATCCCTGGATGATCCAGGGGAGTCGCATCCTTTCTATCCCTCAGAAAGGCATCTACATCCCAAGCAAACCTCACCTGCCCTACACATCTCCTGTCACAGCAGAACAGCGGCAGGTTGTTGAACTAAAAGACCTCTTTCCCATGTGAGTAAGGGATTGGGGAAAGAGGATGGAGGGAGTGGAGAATCCTGTTTTATCTCACCCACATATTGTATAGTTTTTCTTTGCTACATAAACACAATTATGCTTTAAGAATTGTTTTGTGTTTTGGTTTGGATCTGCTGTGTCCCCCAAGGCTCATGTGTTGAAGACGTGGCTCTCGAAGGCATCAGAGTTCAGTGTGGCCTTCGGAAGGTGAGTGGATCATGAGTGTTCAGACCTCACAAGTGGGTTAATCACATGGACTCACAACTTAATGGGCTCTGGGGCTGCGGCAGAACTTTGGGGAGGCGGGGCCTTGTTAGTGGAAGTAGGACACTGCAATGTACCCTGAAGGGTAGATTTTGAGCTCCCAGCTGTTTTTCTTTGGTGCTGGGCTTCGGACTCAGGGCCTTGTGCGTGCAAGGCAAGCGCTCACAAGCTCCCAGCTGTAATGTTCTGCTCACCACAGGCCCAGAAAAGATGGAGCTAAGTGACCACGGGCCGAGACCTCTGAAACTACACACCAAAATAAATCTTCTGTCCTTTCGGTTGTTTTTCTCAGGTACTTTGCACCCAATTTTCCCCTCATGTGATGCTGTGTCTTTGAGAGCTTTCCTATTAGCACCCATTCTTTAAAACGCGACCTGGCAGCCCACAGTGTGGAGGAAGGTGACTTATATAACCAGGTTGTTGAACAAGCCTGCCCACAGGGATGCCATCAGAATGCAACTTCATTTCACTTCCCACTCGTCTTGAAATGTTTTCTGTGGAGAGCCTCTTTGCGTGGGTCCATGATGGATCTAATCGTTCGTAGGTCATCTCAAGCAGCAGCGTACTTTCCACACTTCCCAGCTTTCTTGTGGCACAATTAATCATGCTGTAACCACTTTTAGCAGAAGAGTGGGCATCCTGGTATTCTTCCGTGTTTATATATTTAAGGTGTACAGCTTTGATACACAGATACTTTGTGAAATGTTTACCACAATCAAGCTACTTATCTTCACCTCGCATATTTGCCTCTTTTTTCCTTTGGAGTGGGAACACTTGAGATCCACTTTCTTAGAAAATTTCAAGTATATAAATATAGAATTCTTAGCTGTTGGGGTTGGGGATTTAGCTCAAGTGGTAGAGCGCTTGCCTAGCAAGCACAAGGCCCTGAGTTCGACCCCCAGCACCCTCGGCCAAAAAAAAAAAAAAAGTAAAAAAGAATTCTGAATGTTTACAACCTTTGAGCGACAGCCCCCCGTTGTCCCCGCCCTCTCTTCCTTGGCAACTGTTGTTCTACTCACTATATCTGTGAGTTCAACACGTTCAGCTTCCACATATAGATAAAAACAGGCAGTATTGGTCTTTCTGTGGCTGGCTTATTTAACTCAGAATAATGTTTTTGGGTTCATCTGTATTGCTACAAATGGTAGGATTTCCTTCTTTTTAGGCAAAGTGAGTTTTTTTGCATGAATACACCACATTTTTTGTATCCATTCATCCACGGCGGACACTTATGTTATTTCTATGTTTGGCATTGCATATAATGCTACACTGAACATGGGAGTGCAGATGTTTCTACAAGCTACTTATTTTTGTTTCTTTTGAATATAGACCTAGAAGTGGGATTCTTGGACCATCTCGTAGTTCTATTTTTAAAGCAACTTTTAAAAAGAGGCTGCCTTTTCTCCATACTCTCACCAGTTTTTTTCTTTTGGGGGTGTTGGCGATTGACTAAATTTCACACAATTTTTGGTCATTTGCTCTTGTAGCCTCCTTGGAGACTTAAGAATGGCTCAACAGTAATGCCTCTGTGTGCGAGTGTGTATGTGTATGTGTGTGTACATGTGAGTGTAAATTGGGTAGGTAGATTGATAGTGGAGCGAATCAAATGTCTGGAGTAGATCAGAAAGCAGAATACCTCTAAGCGATAGACAAACAGAGGCAGCCTCTTGATCCATCTTACTGTAGATTCCTGTGCCTGGCAGTTCATGTGGCCACCGCTAGGTGACCAGCAAGATGTCTCAGTCATCAGCTGCAGCAGGGTCAAAAGACGGGACGTGAAGGCTACAAAGCAGGTGGGTCCAACCCTAGACTCACAGGCTGCATGCAGCTCTGGATGGCTGGTAATAAAATTTCATAAGATCATAAACTTTCAATATTATTATGTGATTTCTAGTGATATTTTGCACGATTCAGTTGTTTGGTATTTGAGTGTGGACTGCATAGACAATAATGGGAATGTGTAGGGGAGGGTGTCGAGCATTGCTAATTCCACCTCTTGCGCCCGCCACATACAATCAGTCTGTGGAAACCCACCTGTAACAGATGTTACATGCATTTGTGCAGCTTGGCGAGTAAAAGATAACAAATACTGATAATAGTATTTGCAACCTGTCTATGCATGTGTGTGCTTGTGAAAATAGGCATTTGTTAAGTAGACATGTGACTTTTCTTGTTTAATCTTCATCTTGGGCTTGTTCTGTTTTGTAAAGTAATTTAGTAAGTTATAGTATATACAAAAAAACAAGTTTTGTTACTTGCATACACTGACTATATTATACATCTTCTATACAGCTTAAGGCAATTCCTTAAGCTATATATAAAAGAGTCAGGTACAAAAGAGGTCACTCTGTATAATTCCAGTTATATAAAATGACACCTAATTTATAGTTACAAAATGCACCTCAGTTGTTGGCAGAGGGCAGAGGTTAAAAGAGGGGTGAGCTATGAAAGGGCAGGCAGAATCTTTTGATTGAAATGTCCTGTATCTTGATGTGTAGTAGTGGTTTCTGGGGTGTAGACAACCATCACAATGCACCAAACTACTGCTTAAATGAATTCAGTTTTCTGTATATAAACTATCTCTCAGTGAGCTTGATGAGGAAAAGATAAAAGTCTTTACTGAAATCTTGCAGAAGGACTATTTATTCACCTTGAAATCTAATTTAGCTGTCTTTTAATATTATATAAGAATTAAGAATAATATATATCAAGTGCTCAGGACAGTTCGTGGCACACGAGTGGTAGGAAAATGATGGGTGTTACTGTCATTGCCATGGAGATGACATGTCTACACATAGGTCTTTTGTAAACTTGTATTCTTAGAACCTCCTTGCGTACCTGACATATTGCTGGTTTTCCATAAATTCTTCTTGATGAATGAAAGAGATTTTAGGTTAGATCAACCAATCTTTAATTCACAGCATGGTTGGGTGTGAGGTCAGGGAGATGTTCTGGCTAGAAAACACTGTGGGCAGCAAGGGAAAGTGCTGGGGATCCGGATAGCCTGGCTCAGTCTCCCTCTGCAGAAGTCGTGTTGGGCAAGGGCGTCCTCAACCCTGCTGGGCATTGTGCTGGTCTAGGACTCATGGGGAGAGCCGGAGCGGCTGGTGGGCATCGCCTGCTATGGTCTCTCAGAGCTGCCTGCAGGAGGGAAACGCTTTCCCTGCATGTTGCTTGGGCTGGGACAGACAGATTGTCTGTGTAGCAGCTTCATCTCGCAATTACACAACCTCGATGGTCCTAGGGCTGGAAGGAGACCTGGAGACATCCTCTGGGGGATACTTCTCGCCAGCAGCTGGTGAGTGACGGATGGGTGGAAATAAAATGCTGACGTTGTGAGTATGCATCAGGCCTGTTCCCACCCAAAGTAGCTTGAGTCCTGTGTCAGGACAGACAAAAGTTCAGAGAATGGGCTACTTTACCTCTATTCAGGACATCACAACTTTTGACATGGTGTGACCTGGAGATACACCTCAACGCTAAGACCGAGTGCCCCTAGAGACTCGGTAGACAGCTGTTGGGATGAAAAATAGGACACTTGCTTCCCTCGGTCCTGGAAAACTTACAATAACAAATTCGTCAATGAAGATTTCTTAAAACATTTTTGTTTAGTAATGTGCATGTACATAGCACAGAGCAACAGGAAAGACTGTGCTCTCCTGTGTACCCTGGATCCCTTCATTTTATCCTCTCCGTAGTAATTACTGTCAACCTCCTTTGGCCAATTCTTTTAAAAATGCTTCTATTGCTACTTCTTGATTGAGCAATTCTTGAAGTATCTATTGATTCAGTTTTGTAGAAGGTGAGGCAAAGATTTGAGTCTTTCATGCCACTCCCTAAACATGTAGACCTTCAGTGTCCTCCATTTCCTAGATATCATTGTATTAGAATTTTGGTTACATTCATTATTCATTATTAACACCATTGAAATGTAAATATATCTAAAACTGAGCAAGTAGTATACTGAGATTACATTTGCTTTCCTATGTTACTTTTTGTTTTCCTTTGGAGTTAGGACATGCCTTGTTTCTGGTTTATTCGCTAAGTTTTCTATCTGCTCATCACTTGTTCGACCCCAAACTTCTTGGCAAAGGATTTAGATTTATTCACAGGATGTTCTAATGCCTCAGCCATGCCATCAGTTTTGTCTTTTGGAAGAAGAGGCCCCTGGAGACTGCTGAGTGGCTTCGATATGGACTTGTTGCCCTTGCCCCTGGTGCACATACTGTGAAGTTTCTCTGCATCATCGTCCAAAGGATGCCCCTCTCCTCTTCCCTGGGGCAAAGCTCAAGGCTTTTCCTATGAGTGCCTGTTTGTTGTGGTGGAATCCAGGCTCCATCAGCTTCTGAAAAATGGCAAAAAAGCAGGTACAGACTTTTTTGGAGACGCTGGCATTTGTACATGTACATGATAGTTTGGCTGAGTTTAGAGTTTATTTATTTATTTATTTTTTGGTAAAAGTTTCCTTTCATAAATCTGAGGCATTACTTTATTATCTCTCATCTTTTGAAAAATTTGAAACTTTTGACCTTTAAAAGCCCTTTACCTATAAGAATATTTCTTCAGTCTATTTGAGTTCAGTGGTTTAACTGATTGCTTTGATATATATAATAATTGTGCATTTTATGAGTTACATTGCGATAATTAGATATATGTACACAATGCGGAGTGATCAAATCCAGGTAATTAGCATTTTCTTGTACTTAAATGATTGCCTTTTGTGTGTGTGTGTGTGTGTGTGTGTGTGTGGCAGGAATCTCTGAATATCTCTCTTCTAGCTCTTTTTTTTTTTTTTTTTTTGTGGTACCGGGGATCGACTCTTTTGGGCTGCGGCCACTTTCTTGTGCTATAGAACATAAAAGCTTATTCCTCCTATGTACTGTATTTTCTTATTCGTTACACAACCTTATCCTTCCCCCCACCATCCTCTTTTTGGAGAAGTTCTGTGCTATGAAAATTTCCAGGATGTTTTTTTTGTACCCAGAGATTTGAAATTTTATAGTAAAGTATCTCTGTGTAAGTCTTAGTTCGTTTACCATGCTAGATATTAGCAGAACCCTCTAGTTAAAAATATTTTACTGAGGTTTAATTTGTATACAACAAATAAAATTTCAAGTGAACAGTTTCATGAATTTTGATAAGCATATTAAAGATGGACTCCTTTAATCCTTTAGTGCTGGGACGTTTCCTAGAATTATTCCTTTGATGATTTTTCTTCCTACTGATTGTTCTGTTTCTGGAATTTGGAGTGATCTTCTAATTTTCTTATCTTTTATTTCTGTTGGGAAAATAATTTTGTGTACTTTAGGGAACTATCTGATTTGTATGTGTGTGTGTGCGTGTGCACAGGTGTGTGCGTGTGTGCATGTGTGTGATATCGGGCATTGAACCCAGGGCTTTTGCACTAAGCTGTATCCCAGTCCTTTTTTATTTTATTTTTTTTTAAGACAGAGTCTTGCCTAAATTGTTACATTCCCAGGCTGAGCTCAAACTTGCAATTCTCTTGCCTCAGCCTCCCAAGAGTGCTGGAATTACAGGTATATGTTACCACACCTGGCTGAGTTATCTGAGTCTATAAGGCTTCCATCTTTCATTGTTTTTGAGTTGTTTTATAACTCTAACTTGCAGGGAACTGACAGTAATATAAATGATTCTCTTCCATAGAAATGCAAATAAATTTTGCAGATGAAAATTGATTTCTTCCTTTCCCCAAGCAACCAGTTTTGCATCTATTGCCATGTTTGTTTCCTGTTGTGTATTTATTTGTCTGTTCTTTGATTTCTCTGTGGAACTATCTGTAACGTGGTTGGTTCCCTTACTGATGAATTAAATAAAATCTTTGCCATGTGGTCATTTTAACATGCTAATTTTTTTGCATCTCTTACTCTCTATTTTTCAGCTTCCATTACATTTCTCATAAATGCTTTCCTATCTTTAATTTCCAAGGGCTCTTTTTCAAATTTCCTGAATGATACCTTTAAAAAAATCCCATTTTTATTTCACAGACATAGTGTCTCACTTGTCCGAGGACTTAATGAAAGTTGGTTCTTGTGTCACCTTCTCTCCCACAGTCCTTGATTCTTCCCATTTGCTTCACTCTGTGCTGTCTGTTGTCTGTGTTGGATGCTTTCCCCAGAAGCCTGCTGACACTCACCATTTATTCGCCATCAGTGGTGGGGACTGGAGGACTGACAGGCAATTTGCACACTGTGAGTGGGATTGGACCTCGGCTGCTCTGGCTGTGCCACTCTAGTGGGGAACCTCTGATGCCAGTATCTTTGGGTCTTTTCCTCGGAGAGGTCCTTCCTTCCTACCCTCCTTTCTGGCTTGGAGTTTCTACACCCAACTGACAGGTGCAAATCCTCTATTCTTTCTTAGAGCTGCAGAATTCTATTTTCAAGTCTACCTTATCAGTCTTTAAGAAAGTAGTTTTCCACCTTACACTATGCCTGGTCCCTTTGACTATGCCTGCACTCTGCCTGCACACTTTGTTTTCTTCCTTCTATAGGACAAACTTCCGGGCTTCTGCTTGGTGAAGGGCACCTGTCCAGGTTTGGCACAGCTGGGGTGGGGATTTGATTATTTGCTTACATGTAGACTCTTTGTTATTCCTTTTATGCAGGCTTTTTTTACTTATTAATTTCTACCAACTTCCAGAGGTGTTATATATATCTGACCTTTGAATCTTTTAGGACTTATGCTGAGTAATTGGGATGCTTTCTGGATCTCCCTACTACTACTGTCAGCTAAGGATTCAGCATTCTTGAATCTTCTATACCAGTTCCCACATCCATCTGCCTTCTAAATTGCAAAGTTTTGAGCCAGTGATTGTGTCTTCTGTTCTTTCTGTCATCGTGGGTTTGCATCTTCCAAAATTAACTTTTTATTATTTATCGAGATTTAAGGGAAAGCAAAAGCAAAAGCATGTATTCAGTTTTTCACATGGGGATTTCTCTATTTTTCAGCTTCCATTACATTTCTCATAGATGCTTCTTTTACGTCCATTTTCATTTCTTCAAGTTACCTGGGTGTCAAGAGGCAGTATTATACTATTTATATGTACAGGCACTGACTCTACCCAGTGGTGAGTTAGAATTCTTGGTACCCGACTTAGGAGCTGTATGACTTTGTTCAAGTTGTTTCTCAGCCTGAGTATAGTCTTTTGTGATCACTGTAGTCCAAGTCACTGGAACATAATATTCTACCATTTGGATTTGGATATGGATTACAGATAATGTAATCCATAACTTTCCTAATTCTCCAATTATGCTTCTTTAGCATATTCTTTTCTCTTGCTCTTGCGAAAATCACATTTAAGACCAGTGTTTCCCACAAAATTTCATTAATAGGCTTCACCAAGAGCAGACAACATGTGTTTAGTGGCTGGTAGATGAAATGTGCAAGGGTCCCTTCCTTAAAGTGAGTCTGTTCATAATGCAGTCAGCTGGCTTCTGTATTTGAATGTGAGAAGAGTTTAGGTTTGGGCTCCATGCTTCCCTGGTACTTGTTCTCACTCTCCCATGGGGCACTTTTATTTCTGCCATTTTGGACTCTGAGGTCTATAAAGAAGTTTCTGACTGCCATATTGTTTGCCTCTTTGTTCCGAATTTAGTTTTTCATGAAGGTAAGCTCAATTCTATTTCATCATAGGAAACAGAAATTATTGAACTTGGCGTGAGATGTCCATTGTTTCCTTTTTTTCTTCACTAATGTCTTTTTGCTAGACATTTCCCTTTTCTGGTAGAAATCATTCCTTCCTGCTGGAGAGGAGGCTGTCTAACTCCAACCAAACCTTGTTCTGAGTCTCTCAGGACTCTAGAATTTCATTAAGAGCTCTGATGTGTCTTTCGTTTTCTGGAATTGCCTTCAAAGATTTGTCCTTCCTCCTCCCTCCTTATGATGTCTCTTCTCACAGATCCAGGAAACAATTTCTATCAGGTGTGAGCCCCAGAGAAGGCTGGGCCTTCCTTAAATATTTGACTGAATTTTAATCTTTTGAATCTATTGATGAGTTATGTAGTATTAGCTTCAGTCTTTCATTGGCTGCTTGGAATCTCAGAAAACATGTTTGATTTGTCCCAAGAAAGTGCATAGAACCCCACAGTATGCTTTTTTTTTTTTGGTGCTGGGGATCAAAGGCCTCCAGGGCCTTGTCCTTGCAAGGCAAGCACTCTAACCACTGAGCTAAATCCCCAGCCCTACATTTTGTATGATATTATTTTTGACTTCATTTTTCCAGATTTATTTTTCAAATTTATTTTGTTATGCTGCAGCAAGTTGTTGCCAGAAGTGACAAGTAGTATAAATTTTCTGACTGTAGAGGTGATGCAGGCCAGGAATTAAATTGGGTCTGCAGAAGCTGGGATGAACCTGCAAAGGAGACAGCATCATGGTGGAGATCTGAGTGGCCATCTCTGGGATACTGTGACAGTCTAATGTTGCAGTTAGTGTGGACATTTGCGCTTGCTCATAAGCCTGGGTGTTCCTTCTAGATACTAAATCTGAAACAGGCTGGCCCACACACTAGCCCCACATAGCAATTCAGATGGATTTGGCAAAGTCACTCTTCTACTTCCTACATTGAGACAGGAATCTTGGAGAAATGTAGACCCGTTTCAAGTCTCAGCTCTGTGGTCAAACATACTACTGTTAACCTAATTCAGAATTGTGGGAGACATTTATTTCTCACCAAACACCTATAACGTGCCAGTTCACCTTAGTTGTCAACTTGACTTGATTAAGAGATTCCTGGGGAGATGACTGGGTCATGGGTGCTGTCTTCATCAGTGGATTAATCCCCTGAGGTTCACAGCTGAATGTGCAGTTGGGAGCAGTTGGAGGAGGTGGGTCATGACTTTGCAGAGTCTCTCTCTCTCTGTGGAGCTCTTCCACTGTGTGCTGTTGTCTTGCTACCATGAAGTGAGCAGCTTTCTCCACACCCTTGCTCCATGATGTTCCTGTTGGTCATGGACTGAAACCTCGGAAACCGTGAGCCGGAGGGACCTTTAAGTGTGTATGTCAGGAATTTTTTCCCCCAGTCACAGGAAAGCTGCCCAATATGCACGTGCTCCCGTACATGTCCCTGACTACTTTCTTGCATTTAGTGCAAACTGCGCTTGCCTTTTGCTGCCTTGATGATGGGGAAGCCAGGGTTCCAGGTCGTGAACCTGCAAGACAATGCCTCCATCAGCTCGGGTCCATAGTGAGTGATGAGCAAAGCCCCAGTGACCCACGTTGGACATTAGCTCGAGTGAGGTGTAAACAGGGATTTTGTGCAGCTACTTCTGGGATAATTCTGGGCATTACATGCTACTGCAACAGAACTTTGCCCAACCTCAATAATAGCATCTTCAGCTTCCATAGTGGTAAAATAGGAAAAACAATCATTCCCTGACAGGTTTCTTTTTTGAAGTTTAACAATAACACAAGTGAATCCTTGGCACAGCACTAGCCCACAACAATATTACTGATGTTATAATAATGTTCGCTTTTATTGATTTCTTCAGGAGAGTTGGAAGATGAAGTTTGATGGGAAGTCAGAACAGGGCAGTGTAATAAAGTGGCAAGAAGATAATTTTGAAGATCAGACAAACCTGAGGTCATAATCTATCTCAACTAATACTTGTGTGATTTTGTGCAAGTCATTTAATCACTCTAAACCTGTTTGAGCAGCTGTAAAATGTGGATAATTATATTTAACCAGTGGGCTTATTGTGAAGATTAAAAGAGTGTGTGAAGGGTCTAGAAGTAGCTGGCACAGAGATGATTCCTTTCCCTCTCCTTCCCCTCATGTTTTCACATAGGTTGCCTCAGAGCAAGCCACACCTTCTTATGGAGGTGGTTTTCTTTATTTCATGTCGGCTGATCTAGCGACTCAGCCAAGGACTAAGACAACTGTACTGTCTTCCCTAAGGCCATCTTGCCATTCACATTGCGTTTGCTGGAAGGGCTCCTGCACTGAGGCTAGGTTTTACTGGTTTCATGAAGACCAACAGTATTGTGAGTTGTTTTGATCCAAGTCCCTAGGAACTTTGGGAAGGGCAGCAGGATGTCAAAGGGGCGTTGGCATGGCCATTTTAGCAAGGCCGTGAGGGACAGTGATGGGGAGGCAGCAGCAAGCTTCAGTGGAGACGTGCTGGGACTAATATAACCCTCCCCAGGAAGTGAGCAGCTCACAGAGAAATAGAGTCCAGGCTATAAAACAGACCTTGGGGGTCTGAGTCTGAGACGGGGAGGAGGGGTTCACTTAAAAAGTGTCACAGGGCGAAGTGTTTAAAACTCTTGCATTTATCTTGCTTAAATTGCCTCTTCTGTATGTGCAGCTTACAGCCTGCCCTGAAATGACCTCTCCTGCCTCTGAGCTCTTGAGGCCACTCAACTCTCTGGCACTTAATCACATCCTGTATGCGACATCTCTTCTAATGCTCTCCTGGAGGCCTACTTCTCTCTTGTATTCCCCTTAAATATTGAAACATTTGAGTCTTTTGTTACATTTTATGTTGCAAGTGCCAGGCAGGCAGGGTGACCTGGATTTTTGTGAGCTCCTCAGTGCGTGGAACGGTGGGAGGGACAGGTATGACGAGGACCACCAGGGAACTTGATTTTCTTAATTGTCATTTGGCTGTGTTTATGTGCCCCAGATCTCCCAGTCTGTGCTTCTCTCACTTTATCTATTTCCATTAAAGTGGCTCTTCGTTGTTTTGGAAATCTATTTTCCAAGGTCTTTACTATTCCTTACAGAACTACTGTTGGAACACATAATTTTTTATTATACTTTTTCATTCTCTCTTTACTATTTTCAACAGTAGCTGTGCTTTGATATTTTGGGAGTGTCACTTCTGCGCAGACGCAAGGCATTCATTGTTTGGCCACAGAACGGACACAATTGTGGTGCACTTTACAGTGAGGGAGCAACAACATTTCGGAGAAGTGGGCATTGGTGTTCTGCTCTGACCACATGCTTGCCCCTTCCTCCTTCCAGGCGTCCTTGAGGATGCTAGTCCAGTTTGTGTCTCAGGAACATGGCAGAGGGACCTGGTGAAGAACAAAAGTGTGAGGGCAGAAGCCATGAATGCTAAGGGTCTATCAAAGTTTGTCTCAGCTAACTTGCTCCAAAAAACAGTCCCGAAAAGTAGGAGTCTTTATTCTCCTCTCCCATACTTCTTTTTCCGTTTTCAACTCTTTTGTGGAGCCATACTCACATAACATACAATTCCCTCATTTACAATAAACGATTAATTGACTTGTAGGAAGTTTACCCAATTGTGCAACCATTGTCAATTTAACAACATTTGCATTATCCAGAAAAGAAACACTGTACTCATCAGCAACCACTTGCTGTTTTTGGCCCCATCGCCCTGGCCGTAGGCAGCTATAAAGGGACTTTCTGTCTATAGATTTGCCTCTTCTGACATTTCATAAAAATGACTCATATAACATGTAGCCTTTGGTGACTGGCTCTTTCCACTTAGCATCATGTTTTCGGGGTGTAGCCATGCTGTAGTACGTATCAGTAGCTGATTCCTTTCTATGGCTGTATGATATTCCATGCATGCATATATGTGTCACATTTTATTTATCCATCAGTCAGTAGATGAACATTTAGGTGGTTTTCTCTTTTTGTCCATTATGAATAATGCTTCTGTAAACATTCATGCTTGAGTGTTCCTGTATCTCTAGGAATACAATTGTTTTGTTGTACGTTAGTATTTGAAAAACTGCCAAACTGCTTTCCAAAGCAGTGACTCTTTCCCAGCAGTGGTGAGGGTTCCAACTTCTCCACACCCTCACCAAGATGTGTCGTTGTCTGTCTCTTTGCTTCATCTCCTTCAATACAGTTCTTTCTGTCTCGAATTTGCCTGGGTTTTCTTTTTCTGCTCCCCAAAGTGTCCATTGTTATGGTCTGAATGTTTGCGTCTCCCTCAAGTTCACATGTTAAAATCCTCATTCACAATGTGCTGGTATTAGGAGGCGCAGCCTCTGGGGAGGGAGTAGATCCTGAGGGTGGCGCCCTGTGACTGGGATAGGTGAGCTCCCCTGCTCCTCCTACCACTTGAGGGCTCTGCTAGAAAGAGCCATCTATGAGGAGAGGGGTCCTCGCCAGATACTGAGTCCGCTTTGACTTGGATTCCCCAGCCTCCAGACTGTGAGAAATAAATTTCTTTTGTTTGTAAACCACAAACAAAATTCAAGCTTCTATAACAAAATGGTATTTTATTATAGAAGCCTGAATTTGCTCGGACAGCGGCGGAATGGGGTGAGCTTTCATCGCAGGGACTCGAAGAGTCCTGGGAAAGGTGTTCTCTGGATCTTGAAGCTTCTGACTATCATAAGGCGGCTCGTGCAGCCACTGGCGAGAGTTGCGCAGAGCCTCCGACAGCCAGGGTCTCCCGTGCAGGCTGACCACCTCGTCCTGGAAAGAAAAGTTGCAGAAACCCCTCTACAGCTTTGTGTGCATCCTTTGTCCTCTATTGCAGTCATCCGGTTTGGCGACCAGTGAAATTTCATCCTGCGCCCTCCTCCATGGAGTAGCTGCCTCCGTGACCTGTGTCCCAGGCTGAGGACTGTCTTCCCCCTTGGCGGGGTGCAGGGGGCGCTCCAGGATCTGCTTTTGGTACACTGAGCAGAGCGAAAGGAACTGGAAGCCTTGCTTCTTAACAAATCCCGGGTTTCCAAATCCAAGCATACTACCCCACTGCACAGGCATATTTCGCTTGCCAGAAGCAAACTCTGAATTTGCTCTTTCTTTTCCTTTCCATTCTTTCTGTAACAAATATGAATCCTGAATGAATGAATGCATCGGACTGCCCAGCATGGAGATGATATAATCATCCAGGCAAAGGGGAAAACTTAATACTACAAAAAATAACATTTCTGTTTGCTATTATTTCAATGTCTGTCAATTTTTTTAGCCCATGACCCAGTTCTAAAAAGATTTTTGTTGGTCTTAATTATTGAGGTTTATATTATAACAGTGAAGTTTTTTTCCCCCAAACATAATACTGTTTAATACTACTAAAATATTTTAAATTACTGAAGTATTTAATGAATGTATTATCATTGCAAAGAAAATTCGGGTAAAGTTAATGCCCCCTTTAAACATCACTTCCAGTCGCAAGAGCCCCTAAGAGGTAACTGCTCCTATTTCTGACACGCGTCCTTCCGGATCTTTTTCTAACATCCTTATATACTCACAGGACTATCTATGGAAACAAGAACTTTCTTCTCACCTGAATGTGATTATTCTTCCTGCATTGTTCTAAATTTTGCTTTTTTTTTTTCACTGTTTTTCATGTCAGGTAAATTTTCCTCATTTTATTTTGATTGCTATACAGCACTCCATAATATAGAAACACCACAGACAATTAGACTGAATCCCTATTAATGGCGCACCAGTGGAGTTCTATTTTTTATTGTTAGAAGCTGTGATTCAGGGAACATTCTAGTATGTACCTCTTTCTGCACACACACAGGCTTTCTCCATGGAGAGCCTCAGTAGAGGAATTTTTGGGTCAGAAGACATTCACATTTAACACTTTAATCTGTGCCTAGAAAATTGCCCTCTGAAGGTCTGACCCAGATTGTGCCGGTGAGCATGCTCTGTACAGCACTGTCCTCGCCCCTACCCGCAGAACAGGCATAGGCCTCCGTTTCCTTGAGAATTGTTGATGTATAATTCACTTGGAGTGTAATCCTTCTGTTTCCCCCATGAGAGAGATCTACATTTAAAAGTTTGCTTCTAATTGTGGAATAAAGCATGTTGTTTTCTGTTGAAGTAATTTCAGGCACCAGTGAGCAAGAAAGGGAGGGATTTTTGGGGTGTGCAGACTGTTCTGTGCCCCTGAAATTGCTCTGTGCTGGTTGCTGACTGCCCCGAGAGGCACGTAAGACTCTGCTCTCCTTTGCTTGGGGGAAACAAATGCTTGGAAGAGCTGGGTCCACTCCTGAGGCCCAGCACAGAATTTGGATGCCCTCCACAGGCTTCAGCGATACAGTGGACCAGTCCTCAAACACCCATGTGAGAGGATCCCACGCCACAGGGAGCAGATGCCATCCCACGGCGAATTCCTGCCTTCCTGAGTCCCAAGAGGAGACAAAGGGCGGGATCCCTCACACACCACCTGCAACTAAGAGACTGGTGAGGCACAGGCTGAGGACATTCAGAAAAGAGGCTGGCAAGCACGAAGTGCCATGACCAAGATGCCAGCATCGGAGAGCATCAGTCCTTGTGGGGTGCTGGCCACCTGGGCTGCTTGGCTTAGGAACTTAGGAACTGCGCCTCAGGAAGGATGATGGGAGGCAGGGGAGGGCTTGTAAATAAACCAGAATGCAGAGAAATTGCACAGCAGCTCTGAGCGATGGAGCTTAACAGGTCCGATTAACTGGAAAACAGGCTTAGAGACAGCCCCAGAGTTCTTGTGGACAGAGTTGTGGTTTACACCCACCTCTGTCTGACACGGAGACGCACGCTTAGCCCCGGGGAGTGAAGGGTGCTGCAGACATCAGTCTGCCTGCTGGATGCCTGTCCGGCTGGACGGGGTGTTCCCCTGGGCACATGGCGCCTACTCAGCAGGCCGCAGCGAGTGACAGAGCGGATGAGAGGTAGAGGAGGCCGCACTGGGAAGAAGGACAGCTGAGGGATCGCTCCTACCTAAGAGGCATGTCTTGAAGTTCTTCCTCCAGGGACAGTGGCCATTCCTGCAGGGGGCACTCATGGAGTGTCCCTGTGTCCTCACAAGGGTGAGCAGTCTCACGCGTGCGAGAGGAGGGACACAGCCTACCACTCCCTGTGAAGGACGGAGAGCTAGAGGTTGTGCTGGGGGAGAGTGGCCGGGTGTCACGGAGTTCTGAGAGCTGAGACCGAATGTCTCCTCCAGTTTTGGTAGGAATTAGTCCTGAAACGACATTCAAATTTCTTCTTTCTCCTCCTCTTTCGACTTCCCCTGTTTGGCCATCCGTCACCTGCTCTGCTGTCTAACGCCTGCTTTCTGCTGCACACACTGTAACTGCTCCTGGAGCAGAATCATCAGGATGCAGTCAGTTTCTAGAGGAGGAGATCGAGGCTCAGAGGACAGGTCACCTGCTGGAGCCCACGCAGGTGCCAGCAGACTTCAGGGCCTTTCAGTCTTCCTCCTGTGTAACTGTGGACATTTAGAATTCTCTGGAGGTCCACCCTTGACTTCCAGGTTCTGAAAGGCACGGGGACACTTCTGGAGGAGGGCCGCCGTTGCCCGCCTGTGATGATGAAATGTATTACCAGCAAGGCTCTCGGCTGGGCCTTGGGTACAAATCACTGTTACGGCCTCAGGCCCAGTGACCCTATGAATAAATGACAGCATCGAATTGTCCACTATAAATCCTGAGTGCACGCATTTGCTGTTGGAAGAGAAAGCTTCTTTTTGGTTCAGGATGGGGTCCTAAAAATCAGAAAATGGAAAATTATCTTCTAGAACACTAGAGAATAACGACGGCCTAGGTCTCATCAGAACCGCTGTCTCAGGAGGACAGGACTCTGGGTTACGGTTAGCCCTTTGCTCTGACGGGAACTGGTGGGTAAAGCAAGGGCTGCCATTTAACAGGCGGCTTTCTTGGGCGGGCTCTGATAAACGTCTGCATTTTCCTTTGTCTGAACCAAATTCTTCAAGATTACTTCTCCCATTTTACATATGAGAAGACTGAGATGGCAATGTACAGTACTTTGCTCAAAGTCACACTGCTGATAAGGGGAAAAAACCAAGACTTTACCATGTCTGATTGGCTTTGAGGTCCGCATTTTATCCACCAAACCTTGAAGTTTTACTGAAATAATGTTTTTTAATGCCTTTTTGATAATTTTACACTCTCCACAAAGATCAGGGGTATGTGGAGGGAAGAAAGCCAACATTCATTGAGTGTCTACTATCTACTTTTCAAACATTCTTCATTTTTTCTTAAGCAAACCTGTGAAATAGGTCACAGACCTGCTTCATTATAAAAATAATTGCTTCAGTGGAAAAAAGGGCTGGTAGCCAGAGAGTTTCAATTACAAAGCTATCTTATGAAATATGTATTTAAAAATTGAAGATGATTTTTAATCGTGATGGGTGTAAAAGCTATGAATCGAAAGTAACAGACGCATTACCGAGGAGATCCTGAACAACACATTCAAACTAAACTTTAAAAGGGTCCTAGCAGGTTGCTTGCTGGATAGAACTCCTTGAGAGTTCACAACCTCTAAAAGTAAACAAAAATCTTTTAAGTTGCATGGGCAGATGGGTGCTTGGCGAACAATCCAGAGCTTCCTAGCTGCCCACAGAAATGATTTTCGCTTTATGTCCCAGCGTTGACCTCAACTAGGAGGAAATCAGAGTGAGAATCTTCATGATGCAAACCATGCTTCCTAATAAATGAGTTTCCCATTCTCTAGTCTCTGCAGGGAAGCTGCACACCACATTGCTCTCTGGGCTTCTGCTTCTCTGGAAGTGACCACCTATTTGATGATTCAGTCTGAGGCTTGCCGTAGCTCTTCCGGCCCATGTTTGCTGATGAGATCTTGGTTTCCCAGTGAGCACTAGACTCTAGGTGATGGGGAGCTGGAGGGGAAGAGAAGGTTTTGAGGGCAGCTTGCCATTTTCTTCTCTACCCTTCTACATTTGCTTAATTCCTTTCCGTTATCCTTTGTCTGCATGAGTTCCAACTGAAGAAAAATGAAAAAACAAAAAGCCAGCCCCAAACTCTCTTGCCTTCTCGGCCCTCAAGATAATGTGATTAAATGGGGCAGAATTAGCTGCCAGCTATACCAATAACATCTTGAAATTTTGCTCTTAACCGATTAGAAAACACAATGTCTCCAAAGAGAATGGGCTCATTTATCACATCTCCCCAGCATGTTGCATGGCCCGGGCCTTGAACAAAGCTCACTACGAAGGACAGGATGAGGGAAAACTCTGCACACCCTGTGAAACAGAGATTCTGCTTTCTCCACTTGGCAATTAATCTCCTAAATTACAGCAGAAGCAGGACAACTTGGGAAGTGGAAATACAAGGGGACAGTGAGCCCTGGAACAGAACATAAAACGACCTTGCAAATGACCCCTAAACATTTCAGAAAGGCGTGCACTGTGGGCCCATCTCTGCTGTCCAGCGGCGCCATGGCGGAAGTGTGCATGCACCTCCGAAGGGCAGGAGGTGTCCTGTTGCTCTCTGTCCGCCACGTTTTCTCACTTCCTCCCTTTCTCTGCACTGCTGGATAAAGAGCACACAGTCATTCACTTCTTTGCGTTTTGGTCCTGAGATAGGGCAAGAGGGTGACAAAGACTCCTGTGGGGAGAGACACTCCTGATACAGCGATACCATCTTCACTGTAAAGAGAACCAATCAGAAAAGTGCTATTTTGGACCATCAGAAACTTGCTATTTTCAATCCTTCATTTGAATCTGAATCCTTCATTTGAATTCATCCTTCATTTGTATGTGGGTACAACCAATCAAAAGACACTCGTTTTGATCCTTCATTTACACATAACAGAAAACCAAGAATTTTTTAATAGGGCAGTTTACACATGTCATGGTACCAAGTGAGCATTTAGTAGGATGACCTTCTCCATGCTTTATTTACATGGAAGACAGATAATCTGGGGATCTGGGATACAAAAGACCCCTTTCTTTATCCTCGGGGACCCCACCCTGAGGCTTTTCACAGCCTACTCTCACATCACAGAGTTTACTTCTTTTCTACCTTCAGTCAATGCACATTTTCACTGTCTGTTCTGTGTGTCTCATCCAATTCTTTGTTCAGAACACCAAGACCCTGGAAAGAAGCCCATGGGACCCTCCGTCCCGTAATGGTCCCATCTACGTCTCACTTGCTCTCATCTCCTGTCTTCTCCTTTATTAAGCTCAGCCTCTGGTTGGTTTTCTGTTCTAGGACATCGTGCTGATTCCAAGATTTACCCCTGCTGTTCCCGCTGTCTGATATACTTCTCTCTAGATTGTCATGTGTCTTGATCTTTGTCATTTGGGACACAACTTGTCACTTCTGCAGAAAGGCCTTCTGGTCTTGGCACCTCAATGTAAGCTACACACCTCTGTGCACCAGCCCCAGCCTCTGCCCCATCACGTTTTTGATCTTCATCCTAGCACTTCTCATTAAGGTTTCCTTGCTTAATTTCTTGCCTGATAGTCTCATCCTTCTAGAATATGCACCCTTGAGAGCAGGGACTGCAATTGATTTGTTTACTGTGTGCACTCAACTTCTAGAGCAGTGCTTCGCACAAGCCGAGGCTCACCAGTGTCTGTTGAATGAGTGTATTCTGTATGCAAGGCTGGAGGACACCGGCCAAGTCAAGTAAGACGGAACGCAGTGCTGGGACTGGATCTCAGTGGCAGGCATGTACAAAGGCCTGGGCTCCACCCCCAGCAATGAAGAAAGGATGGGGCCCAGAGCTGGGCTGCGCTGGCCTTCGACACTTCCCTTCCCACTGTCGAACAAGACCCAGGGCTCCAGAAAGGCACCCCTTTGTATGCAGATGGCTTCCTTTACAGAGCTTGGCTCCTCTGCCTGCTCCGGGACACAGGCTCCGCCTCACTCCCATCCATCCACAGCTAGTTTGGCAGCTGATCATCTGTTCAGACATTTCTAGGCTTGCTTTGCTCAGGAAGTTCTCTGCGGTTCCCATTTGCTCCTAACACTGTGCTGCTTTAGCCTTGGGAGGACTGTCCCTTCACCCACCTCTCACGCCTTGCACTTCCCACGTGAAACCAAGTTTCAGACTTGCAGACTCAGACCTGTCATCCCAGCGGGAGGATTGTAAATTTGAGAGCAGCCCGGGCAATTGAGCAAGATCCCGTCTCAAAAATAAATAAATAAAGTGGGCTGGGGTGTAGCTCAGTCCAGAGGCCCTGTGTTCACTTCCCTAGTACTGAAAAAAAAAACTTGCTGAATCTTCCCAGAGGGTAGATGAAAGCCAGGCTGGATGTGTGACAATCTGCTTTCTTTATTGTAATAAACTCTGAGTTTATTACTTTCATCGTCTGTCTCTTTGCTCCACACGTGTAAATGACTGATGTATGTGTTGTGTCTTAGACAAATGGGCCAACATAGTCTCCTCCTTTGCCGTCCATCCAGGTGTCACCTGAGCCTCCTGACTCTCGGAGATGCCGTTGACTGAATCCAACTTCTCTGACGTGTGACAGTCCAGATCCCTCCTTCCTGCTGTCTGCAGAATTTTGATTTCCCTCTATCCTGGCAATCTTCTGTCTGACAAAACCTTTTCTCTCTAAGAGGGCCACTTGCATCAAGCCCCTCATTATTTTCTGTGGCCACCTCCTGGCAATTTGGGGGTCACGAGGAGGCGTCATCTCCTTGGCAGTCTTTCCCGTCTCGCTTGCCCCACCCACTTTCTCTCCTTCTCTCTTCTTTGACCCTCTCCCTCATCCTTTGTAACCAAGGTATCGATTTGTCTTATGCACGATTGTTTTGGCCAGTACAGGAGGAGCCTTTTCAGACGCATGGTAATTGACCCCAGGTCCATTCCCAGAGTGATCTGATTCCAGAGCTGGGATGTGGCACTGCAGTGGTTTTGCTCTGGTATCCGTGCAGCTCGGGTTGCTGTCAGTGCAGTACATGCATCTCACACTCTGCAGGCTGAGCTCCAATCCCGGGACCCACAAGTTGGTCATGAGTGGGGGAGCGCTGTGGCTTCAGACTGAGCGCATTTCCTGGAAGCTTGGTCCCCACCTGGTGGTGGTATTAAGAGGCAGTACAACATTTAAGGGGTAGGGCTGAGTGGAAGGTGTTAGGCATCGCCCTCAGAAAGGATTAGCGCTGGTCTTGCGGAGTGAGTTCTTGCAAGAGCAAGTTGTTATAAAAAGAGCAAGCCTGGCCCCACTCTGCAGCTTCCTGTCTCTCCAGTGAGCTCTTCTGTAGATGTTGCCACCATCATGCCACCTGTCATAAAGCCCTCCCAAGTGGCTACCTGATCTTGGATTTTAGCTTCCATAACTGTGAACTAAATGAACCTCTTTTTAAAAGTCAAGTATCCAGCCTCAGCTATTTTGTTACAGCAGCAGAAAGTAGACTGATCTAGGTGGTTTATCATTCAAAGTAGGCCCTTTGTCTCCTGCTTGCATATTTCTGCCTAAGTCAGATTAGTGGACTCTATGTCTGTGGTTATACAGCCCTCCCACTTTTGTGTGGTAGGTGGAAAACACTATCCATAAGACAGAAAACCTGAACCAGTGCTGAATGGTGGGGCAGCAAAGCCAAGCGTTTGTGTTCAGAGTATTAAACAGTTCCAAGAAGCACCCACATACCAGTGGCATGAGCTGTGCTTAAAATGTTCCCTGATGTAGCTGCTTAATACCTCTTTAAGTGACAGAAAGAAGGCAGTGGGCTGAGCAAAAATAAGCCAGAAGACGGAGCTCTTGCGCCACAGGTAAAGGAGGCTATCGCACAACACCTGCAAGCAGACCACATGAGAAATTCTCATTTCTAAAGGTCAGAAACTCAAACCGTGGAAAAAGCTGCTTTGTATACCTAACTTTGGTAAAATGCAAGGAAACAGCTGTGGCCAGCTGCAGAGGACCAGTTTTATAGATCTGTCTGACAGTTTCTGGTAAATTTACCGGTCAGTGAATTAAACATTCAACAATTTGTGTTTTGGAGAATTAATTTTCTCTGAGCCAACTTTAGGCAAATTTGCTACCGCCCACAGCTTCTGTCCTCAGTGGTTTTATTAAGGAATTTCTTCTGAACAAGTACAGTGCCATCCCCATTTAGAAATCCTGTGAATGCAGTTTGTGCCTACGTCTTTTAGAAGCTAGCGTTCTTGCCTCTATTTCTATTGGGCAGGTCCCACATTAGCCTGGGTGTTAGCCTTCCTGCTGAGAGTTTTTTTAGGGGAACTCCCCGGGATGCTCACCTCCTGGCCTCTGGGGTGCACACACCTTTCCGGTGAGCCCTTTGTTATGTAATGGAGCTTCCTCTCTTTCATGGGAGACTTGGAATTTTATGGTGAGAATTTAGTTTCTTTAAGATTCCCATGTGTCCTGAGCCATGTGATCACATTGATCTGTTTATAGAATAAAAACATCTCTTCCCTTGACATCTCGGGTAGAAGCTGCCTTTGACTGGCTTTCCTGTCCCCACCGTGAAGATCTCCGGCATGATGTTGTCACTTCTTCCCAAGCCTGTCACTGCTCGGACTTCATAGCCTGCTCTTTCTTGCCAGTGGGAATGAGGGTGCCTTGGCCCTCGTGGCTTCTTCTGTCTTCATCAGTATGGTCTGTGCAGGCAGAAGAGAATGATCCATGCTGGGCTTCTCCACAGCAGCTTGTATGGGTCTCCCAGCTGCCCTATCTGACCTTGAGCAGTTTGGAGGTCTGTGCTGGGACAACCTTTGCAGGAGCCTCTGGCCTGGGAGGCTCCCACAGAGAGGGCTTTGTTCTCTCCCTCTGCCCTGCCTACAGCAGCTGCCTTCTGGGTCAAGGCCTGCCCTTCTGCCTTCATCAGACCTGCTTTCCTGCACCACCAGGGGGGGCTCTCCTTCTTTGTTAAGTGCAGACACACTGACTTCGCAGATGAATAGAACGTTTGCTTTATAAAAGTCCACCTGTACATTCCCTCCGCTTCATTCAGTATTTATCAACTGCCCATTGTGTGCCCAACTCAGTGTTCCACGCTGCGAGAGACACAAATGAGAACAGACTGTGTTCAGCCCAAGCTGAGATGACACTGTGGGTGGGGATGTGAGGTAGTGCTCAGGGGACTCTGAGCTGTACAGACGGATGGATTTAGAGCCACTGGCGAGGCATAAAGGGAGAGGGGTGGGTTGGGGAGCAGGGAGGCCTGGGCAGAGGGGCTGGCTTCACCTTGGGGCTCGAATGAGAGGGAGGAGTTGGATAAACTGTTGAGGAAGAAGGGCCTTCAAGCAGTGAAGTGAGTGTGGCATGAGCCATCTTGGAACAGGTGGAATGAGTGTGTCAGGCCCATGAAAGGGACAGTGACAGATGGGAACGGACCCCTGGAAAGAAAGCTATTTGGCCTTGTGCAAGTTGCTCTTCACAACGGTTTGGCAGTAATGATGATTTTGTCCAGAAAAAGTCTTTTATTTAGTTCCAATATTTGGTAGTATTTCAGCATAATTAGGGTCATTTTAAAACAATTTACCTGACCTTGAGAATCTTTAGTTTTTTCCCCCAGGATTTTACTTCAGCTTATATTCTTTCCCCCTTATGTATTATTAATTTTTCTTAATATATTCCCTCTTCCATGCTCCTTATAACAGGCACAGTTTAGATCACTCTAAATGCCTAGTAGGATTAGTTGGAAAAATCGGTAAGAGGAGAATGGATGCACATCCCTGTGTAAGAAAAGATCTGGAAGAATACACTCTTGGGCCGAATTATGGGTGCTCTTTACCTTTTTCTTTTTGCTTGTCTGTATTTTCCTATCTGTTTCACAGGAATGGATTGCATTTTTAAAAGGAAAAACAATAACAGCACAAGAAGAAACCCAATCAGCGAGAGAAATTGCGAAAGAAAATTATGTGGAACTTTTCAGGACTCAGATTTCCTTGTCTTAAAGTTTTGAATTAATTTAAAGCCAATTACATCTGCTCTGCTGCTTTGGCCATGCTTTCAGTTTTGTCCAGCATCTGAAGGATTTAAAACTTGTGTTCTGGCCAGCTTGCTTCCAGCCAAATTGTTTTCTGCCCAGACACCAGGGGTTGTGATGGACAGCCGGAGCGAGCAGCCAGGCATGGACAGGGCAGGCGGCCACCTCTGTGATGCTGTTTGAGAGTGTGGAGCCTTTGTGGGCAGCCTTACTGGGACTCAACCTTGCTGTGCACCAGGACCACTGGGGAAGCTTTCAGATCTACACTTGCCCAGAGATTCAAATCTGTTAGTATTTTTGGGCACTACTGTTGTCGGATGGGAAGGGGGATTCAGAAAATATATTTCCAGGTTCTTTATTCGTGCAGGCAATGAATTGCAGGAGCGAATTTTAGGGCATTGGGAAAGTTTATTTAAGTAACAAAAGGGAGACTGGTTTGGCCAGGTGGGTAAAATAACCAGCTGATGCTGCAGTTAGGAATCTGAAAAGGCCTAGAAACTAGGGAGCAGGGGGCAAGCGTGCAAGGCAGAAGGGAGAGTGCGGGGAGAGGGGGCGAGCCAGGGGGCGAGAGAGGCAAGCGAGGCAAGAGGGCGAACTCGTGGCTCCATTCATATTTATCTGGATTCTGTTCTCGTGAGAGTTTCTGGATCCTGTGAGAAGAGGGGCGATTGGAATTTTGCACCCCAGGCTGAGGTCAGGTCAAAGCCACTCCCCAAGGTCATGTTCATCTTCCCAGCCAGGTCAGGCCACACCCTATTCCTATATCACTACTATTTTTAGAAAGTCATCCTGAGGATTCCAATATACAGCCAAGGATGAGAAACACTGAAATAAAATACTCCTTCCTGGCCCACACGTCATCTTCTCCACTGGATCAAACCATTGCGCATTCTGTACGGATGCTGAGAGATCATTCTCTGTGCCGTAGGATCGCCCAGAGGCTGGCTGGACGTGCACGTCCCAGGGCCTCACTCCAGACTCACTGAATCAAAATCTCTGGGCATTGGACCTGAGAATCTGAACTGTAATTCTTTTATGATGTATTTGATAATTTGAGAGATATAGTCTTGTGCTTTTCACTAGCTTTATTTTTTTCTCCTTTTAACTCTTGGCTTGTTTCTACATAGTGCATTGATTTTGTCAGTTTTTCATAGGATTAGCATTTCCAAAGCCCAATTTTACGTCTGGTAACCACTTTTTTTTCTCCTAAAGACAGATTGTAACATAATACAAAACTGTGTAAATTAGTAGAAAGATGTATCTTTTTGATGAATGTATCAATTTTATAATCGAGACCATTATAGGTATATATTTACTCATTATAAAAATAATGTTTTTATCATAAAAATTTGGAAATGCAGAATAGGAGAAATTAGAGCACTAAAATCATTCATATTCCTACCACTCAATGGCAACCGTCTGCAATTGCGTATGTTTCATGTTTGTGCTTCCTTTCTTAATGTATGTGACTGTTTTTTTCTGCTTTTTTTTCTTTTTTTTTGTGGTGCCGGGGATCGAACTCAGGCCCTTGTGCTTGCAAGGCAAGCACTCTAATCACTGAGCTAAATCCCCAGCCCCATGACTGTTTTTTTAAAAAGAAAAATCATAACCTCACTATTGTGGAAATTGGATATCGCAGACTGTATTTTCCTAGATTGACTTTGGTTATCGAAGGTAAACTCTAATCACATTTAGCAAGAATCTTTGTGGACATCCGCTGCTGTTGTAATTGTTTTTCTCAGCAAGATAGGGGGATATTCACAGTTCGGATCCCATCAAAGTGTGGGAAATGAAGAGACAGGACTCCCGCTCTTCGGTGACAAGGTCCTTCCCATGTCACTCCCAGTTAATCAGAAGACGTGAAGCTGGTGGATTTAATGCTTTAGTTCCACAGGCTTGGAAACCATGTTTGTTACAGAAAATTTGTATTTGTTCATTTAAGTTATAAAATATACTGGTTAGGGGAAACTGAATTTGCTAGTTTAAGCTGTAAAGTGACCTCACGCTCTGTGTGTTAATTTAAATCACTGGTGTATATACCGAGTGGTTCCTTGTTGGTTATATATCCTCCGTGGCTTGGTGATTTATTCACAAAGGCAAGGTAACTGTGAAAAAATCCCCGGAGCTGTAAACAACACAGTGTTATTTCTTGCCCAGGCTGCGTGTCCACAGTGGGTTGCAGGGGCGTCTGGCTGGTTCCTCTTCACTCAGGGACCAGGGCTCAGGGATCACAACATCTCTTCACTAGAACTGTGGGAAGGAAAGATGGAGGAACAATCACTGACTCTTAAAAACTGATATTTTATGGGTCAAAGCAGGATGCGGCCTGTCACCCTGCCAGGGGTAGAACGTAATCCCCACTGGGCTTGGAAATGGAGGTTGAGCCCTGTGTTGGAGAATACAGACGTGCGTACAGCACTGAGTCTTTGTAGCCTGCAACTAACCAAAGTGCCTCTGGCAGATTCGAGTCCAACACAGTGCCGAGCCTTGTTCTGTATTTGTGGTCCTTTGTTTCCTGCCTTTTTATTTATTTAATTTCTTCATATAGGGATTTCTGGGGTATGTCTGCTGTTGTTTTCTCTCTGAATATGTTCTGTCAATGTCAATTCCCTCCCATATAAGTATGAAAGTGAATTCACCAGCAATCAAGTGGAGGCCCTGGCAGGCCTGAGGAGGGGTGTTGGTCGGGACAATATAGTCTGGGATTTGGGAGCTGGAAGTAGTGTCTCCATTGCTTTGCCTACTCAGAAAAATCATGAATAGAGTCTACTTTTCCTCTAGCTCTTTGGTTCTCTTGGTGGTTTTTCAGCTCTTTCTAATTTCATCCAGCTGTCCCACCCCTGCCTTGGCTTTGGGAAGATAATCAGATTCTGTAAAAAAAAAGAATCATACAGGGACCTCACTCACGTGTGGAATCAAAACACAGATCCCATAGAAGTCAGGGGTAAACTAGTGGTTACCAGAGGTGGGGGGGAGGAGTGCAGGAGGTAGGAGGGAGGAGGTTGATCAATGGGTGCAAGTTTGTAGTTAGAAGTTGGTTCTGGTCTCCCTGTGCACAGTAGGTGACCAAAGATGACAATAGTGCACTGTGTGTTTGAGGAAAGCTAGAAGAGGGTACTTGGGATATTTTCACCACACCAGAATAGTGAATGCTTGAGGAGATGGATATGCTTACCCTGATACGAACACTATGCTATCTACATGCGTATTGAAAAATCACACAGAACCTTCGAAATATGAACAGCTTTTATGTGTTAATTTAAAAAAATTGAATTTTCAAAGAACAAGAATTACACAACCACTCTATCCCTGAGTGTTATGCCCGCAGGGACCAGGGACCATTCACTGTAGCTGGAGGGCTGGCTCCTAGCCTGGGGTCAGCAAAGGACAACCTGACTTCTGTAGCCATGTTCCCGGGCACTCATTGGATGCACTATGCGTTGGCATTTTGACAGGTGAAGAAACATTGTTGGGAAAATTTATAGTAACACCTTGATTGTACTGCTCCTCTAAGAAACCAAAACCTTTAAACCGTTCGGTAAAAGTGCGTACCCTGGGCAGTCAGTACAAGCTGATGTACAAGTTTAACATTTTATGCGATTCCATTTTCTCTCCTCTCTTAGTTTATCAATTATACTTCAACAATTAGTTTGCAATGTATATTTACAACTAATCTAAATATACATTGAAATACCATTCTGCTTTGTATGTAGTGTATCGACTTTATAGTAAAGTATTTCCAACTTACCCTCCCATTTCTAATAACATCATTTCACTTACTTACAGACTATAATCACTATCGTAGTGATTACTGTTGTTAAATAGACCACCGATATTCATTATCCTGGTTACTACTATTATTTTGTTATTACTGTTGTTGTTACCATTGTGATGATTTAGTTGACAATTATCACTATTATTACTTTGAGCAAAGGATAATTCAGTTAATTAATAATAAAAATAAAATATTCAATTTTACATTTGTGTATGTATGTGTTTCTTATACTTGTCCCTTTTAGGAAAGGTATCCTCCACTCCCACCCTGCTAACTTCTTTCAAAAATTCTCTGGTTTTCCAGAGGATCAATGGAATAGATTGGAGGATGCAGAAACAACCCTAGGCACACTCAAATACCTCATCTTTGACAAAGAAGCCAAACACCCTCACTGGAAGAAGGATAGCCTATTTAACAAATGGTGCTGGAAAAATTGGCTAACCACATGTCGAAAATTAAAACTAGATATATGTCTCTCACCATGTACTAAACTCAAATCAAAGTGGATCAAAGATC
>PVJO010017092.1:0-40118 GCA_004026905.1 Hystrix cristata | reverse complement strand
GTACTGGGGTTTGAACCTGGGGTCTTCACACTGAGCTACATCCATGGCCCTTTTTAAAATTTTTTATTTTGAGACAGAGTCTCCCTAAATTGCTTAGGGAACTCGAACTTTCCATCCTCCTGCCTCAACCTTCCGCCTCGGATGTCCAGTTCCAACCTGGAGCTCAGCTACTCGACCTTCCTTCCCCTGTCCTTGTCCCTGACACATGCTGCACGCCCCCATCTCTCCTGTGAGATACCGTCTTGGGTCCAAACCCAGACTGAAAGTTGCCCCCACCCCCAGATGGAGCCTGCGCCTCGGGGGCGGCCCAGACTCCAGGCCGGCACCACACAAACATCCTTGGGACTAACGACCAGCCGCGTCACGGACAGCGCGCACGCACAAACCTGACGCTTTTGCTGCCCGCTCCCCAGTCGCCCAACCTCCCACCAATTCTCGACCCGCCTGCGCCAGCTTTTGGGCCAGCACAGTCTGGCTGCGCCCCCTGGTGGCCGAATCTACCATTGTCGGGTGGAAATTGAGAAGAGGCGGGGCGGAGGGGGTGTGAGATTTGATTCTGGGGCCTCACACCTGCCAGGCGCACGGATTTCTGAAGCTGTCAACAGGGGCGAGGACAGCAGGACTGGCTCTTGCACCACTCTTGGATCCCCTATGGTTTGCTGGAAATTGTTTTGTTTTTTTTTTAAAATAGGGTCTCTCTTTGTAGCCCAGCCTGGCCTGGCAGTGATTCTCCTGCCTCAGCCTCCTAAGTGCTGGGAATACACGTTCAGCACAGTTGGTAGAAATTATACCCAACTGTGTTTGACCAGCCCCTCTCCAGTAGAGGGGGTACCGCACTCAGTGCCACCCACATTCAAACTTAGCCCTGGTTGTTCATTTCTGACCTACATCCTTCTAAATTGGGTTCTACCCCATGCCTGGTTCTGGGGAACCAACCTTCATGATTGTGAGCCCCACAAGCAATTTCTCACCAGTGAAAAGAGAGGCCCAAGGGATGCACTGCCTGCCCCAGGGCCTGTTCTCTGGAAGCCAAAACCTCAGGAATAGAGAGATTAGTACCAGCAAACCATCACCTCCCACACTGGAGAATTTCCTCTCCCTCCCTTCTCTTAGACCACACTCAGTCATCTTGTTCATTTACTCAGCAAGTTTTATTGAGGGCCTGCTATGTAATCAGCATACATAACAACAGAGAACAAGTTGGACATGGTTCCTATGCTTCTGAATGGGGCTCGCCCCCTAGTAAAGGAGACCTTTATACACCCGTAAATACAAGATGGAAAGGTGTCTTTACAGAGTGACAATTCTAGAGAGAACAAGGGCGCTGTGACAGATGGTAAGAGTGCCAGGGACAGCACCCCACAGGAAGTGTCAGAGGAGCTAGACATGCCAAGATCTTGTGACTAAGACGTTCTGGGGAATGGGTGCAGCGCATGCGAAGGCTCTGAGGTGGGAATGAGCCCACAGGCTGGCAGAAAGGCTGAGCTAGGCTGCGGCTGGACTTCTGGGGCTGGGCAGCTGCATCTGGCATGTGACCCCTTGTGGTCACAGGAGTCCGAATGGGAAGTGGTGGAGCTCCAGCCTTCAAAAAGTCTGAGCTCTACTCGTGCTTGGAAGAATAGCTGTGTAAGTTTGGCCAAGGCCGTGCACCTACTCGAGCCTCAGTTTTTGCACCTGTACTGCAAACCAACCTCCTTGGGCTGTTGTGCGTCTATTAAGGAAACACTTGGCTCGCAAGAGGAGAAAATATTAGTTCTCCTCACACTCACTCCTCACATTGCTGCCAGAATACCCCACGCATCCCACCATGGAGGAACACTCGCCATTTTGCAAGAATGCTGTCTCTCACCGACAGTTACTGCGGTTAGAATATTCTGCTGCAGATGGCAATTAATCTCCTTCCTGGAGCTATCTTTGGGGCTGCAAGCCTTTTCTTTGTCCTTGTCCCCCTGTCCCCTACCCTCAGCACCGTGGCACTGGGCCGGTGGAGGCAGAAGGACTTTCATCTCGGCCGGGCCACTTCTTAGCCGTGACACCTTGATCACACCCTGGATGAGTTTTGGGCCTCACTTGCTCCTCTGGGCAATCCATGGCAGTCACCGCGCCCCAGTCGCAGGGCGGTGTTAGAATTTAGTAGGGTCTGCACCGGAAGGCCGGAACCCAGAGCAAGGCTGGACCTGAGCACTCAGTGATAGCCGATAGCTCTCTTGCAGACGTCAGAACGGGGGACCCCAGACCCTGGAACTCCTTGGGGCACCCGGCACTGTCGCGGGTCTGGGAGGAGGTAAGGTCGAGAAATCCTTCCCGCCACAGTTAGCCCCTCTGTCATGATTATTATTCCCGAATGCTTTGTAAGCCCCGCGCTCAGGCTCGGGCTGTTCGTGTTGCCTGCGTTTAGCGCCGCCTAGCGGCAGACCCTGGTCTCCGCTTCCTGCTGAGCGGCCGGCAGAGAGAGCGGACGCCCCGAGCGCTGCGCGCCGTCTGGGGAGCGACGCGGCGGAGGAAAGATGCCTAGCTGACCGATCCTGCAGGGCAAAGAGGACCGAGGGGCGTGAGGAGAGTGGCTCGCGGAGAGCCTTCTCTGCCTCTGCCCTGGGACCCCAAGAGAGAGGCTTCGACCTCGGGCTGAGGAAGAGGCGGCGCTGAGACCTGGGGAAGAACTTCGGCGGCCGGTCGGGCGGCGCGCGGTCTCGTCCGAGGCGCGGAGAGACCCGGCTCCTCCGGGCCCGGCGGTCTGGGCCGGGGAGGGCGCGCCCCGCCCCGCTCGGGCCCAAGAAAGAAAGCGCGGAGTCAGCCCGGACTCGCCCTGTGCGCTCAGCACTTTCCGTTGTGATCGCCGCGGGCTGGGGCGGGTCGGCGGCTTCGGGAAAGGCCTCGGCTCCCGGGGAGACCAGGGCGACTGCGGCTAGTCGGCTGACTCAGCTCTCCCGACCCCGGCGGGAGGCGAGCGGGGCGCGGGGCGACGGCCGGGTATAAAGCCCGCGCGCCCGGCTCGCCCGGCTCGCCCGGCTCGCCCGCTGCCTCTTCATTTTGCTCGTGTGCGCGCTCAGCCAGCCGGTGAATCCCCGGGGCCGGGGCGGGGGAGGGTGAGAGGCGGGAGAGCCGCAGGCAGCCCGGGTCGGGAGCCGGCGGGGGCGGGGGGCGCGCCCGGGTCCTGCACACCCTACCTGGGCGGGGCAGGCTTTGGCTAGGCAAAGGGGCTCTCAGGGGCTGAGCGCGCGGTTCGCCCTTCCTGTTCTTAGCAGCATGAGCGGCGCCCCCGCGCCAGGCCCGGCGACCGCCTGCCTCACCCTATGGGACGAGGAGGACTTCCACGGCCGTCGCTGCCGGCTGCTGAGCGACTGCGCGAACGTCAGCGAGCGCGGAGGCCTGCGCAGGGTGCGCTCGGTCAAGGTGGAAAACGGCGCGTGAGTGATCATCCGGCTGCGCCGGGGCTGGGTTGCGTTGTGCTGGGCTCCCCTCAGCCCAGGCTTCGAGACTGGGACCTCAGATCCCGGCCCTCTGAACTCCGAGGAAGACTCTCCAACATGGGAAAACCCTCGGCCTGGCCTCTCCAAAAGTCTCCACCTGTCACAAATCGTGGGGAGGAGAGTGTCCTCTTATCAGTTAAAGAGACAAAGGCGAGAAACAACCCGTGGCTCCAGTGTAAAGTCCTTCCGAAAGTTTTTCTCTGTGTGGTTAGATGGCTTTGCGTTTCATTCAAGGAAAGAAGCCAAATCCTTCCGGTTGGCCCCACTCTGGTCTCCTAGAGTCCAGCCTGGGAGCCTCCGCAGAGGGGCCATCCCTTCGCTACTACAACAGGGAGGTTGGGTACTCGATGCTTCCACAGGCTGGGGCCTAAATCCTTAAGGTGGGAGTGCTTGGTCGATGCTTTGTAACCTGAAAAATTCCTTCCAACCTGAGAGCCCTGAATGGGAAGCCTGGATCCCTCAAACTCTGGACAGCAGCTGATTTAAGGTCTTCAAACTCAAGAAGGGCTGGATTGGCATGCGATGGATGTATCAGGGAAAGGGCCTGGGGCTGGAGAAAGAGATTGGGGTTTCCTGGTCTCTTCAACCTCAGCAAGCAAGGAGAAGAGGGAAGAAGGAGTGAGGCTGAACAGAACCTTCCCAGCTCCTCTTCTCTTGCAGATGGGTGGCCTTTGAGTACCCCGATTTTCAGGGGCAGCAGTTCATTCTGGAGAAGGGAGACTATCCTCGCTGGAGTGCCTGGAGCGGCAGCAGCGGCCACCCCAGCAACCAGCTGCTGTCCTTCCGGCCAGTTCTCTGCGCGGTGAGCATAGCACACTTCCTCTCCTCTCCTGCCTCCTAGCTCCAGGTCTTGGCCCCGCCAAGGCGCCTCTGGAAAGGTCATTGCCCGTGCATAGGAATGTGTAAACAAAGCCTAGACAAGCGATCTTGGCATCGCTTCCCACACCAGCAGGATCTGGGAAAAATTGAGATGGTGGACATGGCCAGGCACCTATGTGTCAGCACCACGGACAGCGATAAGGGCGCGCCTGCGGTGAGCGCCCATGGTCCTTCCCATTAACTCCACTTGGTCACACAGCCCTAGGAGGGCGGGGCAGTCGCTGTTAGCTCCATATACAGGTATGGAAATAGGGCTCCGCGGGGCAATGGGACTTCCCATGGTTACAGGGATCAACATGAGACAAGAACTCAGACCGGGTATCAAGGCTGAGATCAAGGGCCAGTTGGTCTCAGTATGTGTCTGTGTATTGGTGGTGGTGGTGTGGGGGAGTGCATTAAATACACCGGAGAGGAAGATCTTACTTCCTGTTTGGTCATTTAAGTGCTGAGAAGGTCTGGGGCTAGGATGGAAGGCAGAAGATCCAGCCTGGTCCATTCTTTCTGTTCCAAAAAGCTGGGGCCTACTGCAAGGGGAAGGCACTGGTACTAGAGAAGCCAGGCAGCACCCCACCGTGGTGCCCTGGACTTTCAGGAAAGACAGTCTAACTCCTGAGCCAGGTCAGTGTGTGCGAGGCTCTGTCCAGAGTGCTGGACAATTGAGGCGCCAATCCTTAGGAAACTGTCTTGGTTAATGGGCTACAGGGTTCTCTTAGGACCTCTGATTTTCCTCCAAATAACAGGCCTATGTCACAGGACACCCTCTAGCTTTGACTTGAAAGGGTCTCTGGGGCCCATCTAATCCTACCATATTAGCTCGAAGTCAAGGGAGGAGTTAGATGGGGCCCCTGAGCATCTCAGGTTCCAAGACTGCCAGGGAGCTGATGGGGTGAGTTCTGGGACTTGTACTGAGAAAGGCGTGGGAGGAGTGGGGCTGAGGATGTATCTATTAACACACTTTTCGGTGGCCTGACCTCTCTGACTGCCCGTTTGTGTGCCTCAGAACCACAGTGACAGCCGCGTGACACTGTATGAGGGGGAAAACTTCCAGGGCTGCAAATTTGAACTCAGCGATGACTACCCGTCCCTGCCCTCCATGGGCTGGGCCAGCAAGGACGTGGGTTCCCTCAAAGTCAGCTCTGGAGCGTAAGTCTTGGGACTAGAGGAGGGCAGATGACAAGAACAGGGAGGTGGTGGGTACCAAAGAGTAGATGGGAGAGAGTGGAGGGAGGGTGCTAAAAGATGTGATAGAGAGGCTGGGGAAGTGGAGGCAAGAGGAAGTGAGAGGATGGAGAGAGAGAGGAGGTAAGAGAGAATGGAAGCCAGGGGAACAATGTAGGGAAGGAAGGATGGGTTGGAAACATGGATGAGGAGGCAGTGGAGGGTGGGGATGGGAGACAGGGTGAGGCAGGTGATCAGAAGGCCCAGAGCACCAAAAGGGTCCTGGCAAGAGGACCAAGAGGATAGGCAAAAGGGGATCCTAGTAGGGAAAGTCAAAGCAATGGTTTTGGAGCTGGGGATTAGGATTTGAGAAGGGGGTCTACTAATGGAGGACACAGGTAGGTGGGAGCAGAGCCTGCTCACCTGCTCTGTTTCCTCACTGGCCTAGGTGGGTGGCCTACCAGTATCCAGGTTACCGAGGCTACCAGTATGTGCTGGAGCGAGACCGGCATAGCGGGGAGTTCCATAACTACAGCGAGTTCGGCACGCAGGCGCACACTGGGCAGCTGCAGTCCATTCGGAGGGTCCAGCACTAGGCTCTGTGGCCCCAGTCACCTCCCCGAGGGCCCTCAATAAAGGATCCTGAATCTGCCTGCCCCTCTTGTCTCCTTGGTGTGTCGCGTTGTGATATCCATTCTCATCCTGCTGAGGGTCACAACCTGACCCTCGCTTCAGGATCCAGGACCCTTGACTATAAAGCATAAACTGGCTTAGGATGGGTGTATGTAGGCTGTGGAGTGGATGAGAGGAAATTGCTGGTATGAATCGCATGGGAATCCTATTAAATGCAACCAGTCTGTCCACCTCTACCAATGTGACCCAGGGGTACCAACGTGGCTCAAGGGTACCAGCGCCTAGGGGTGCCATCGTGGCCCAGGGGTACTGCAAGCTCAGATAGCAGACAGAGTGGACGCACCCCACAGGAGGGGTCACTGCTGGATGTTGACCTCCACACTCCCTGTGGGCCAGGTACCACCATGCGGGGCAAACCTGCCCAAACCCAATGCAGAAGTTCTGTCGGGTTCCTCTCTAAGGTCCAGAGCATCTTCAGCCATTATCTTCACCCAGGTCACCTGCCCAACCAGGAAATCTGTCAGCCTCTTTCAGTAGTTCCTTTTCCCGATACTCCCACCCTCACATGGTAGAGCCTCCTGAGGTCCTTAGGGATTCCTCACCCTGTCCTTTGGGGAGTCTTGTGTTGCCAAGACCCCAGATCATTCCCCTAGCCTGGGTGAGGCAGGGTGACGTTGAGAGCATTCAGACTTGAAGCATTCAGACTTGAAGCTGCCCCTTTAGGAAGAGACCCAGGCCATAAGTCAAAACCCCTGGGACCCAAACACATAGCATCCCTGGGCCTCAATTCCCTCACCTGGAAAATGGGGCTATAGATCCCTGCCTTGTGTATCTCAAAAGGTTGTTGTGAGGATTCAATGAGAAATCCTTGAACCTGTTTGTGGCATAATGGAAGGACATGGGCAAGGGGCAGTCAGTGTACGGCCCCCGTTTCCCTTGCCTCCCCATGGGTCTTGGGTTGGGTCAGGAAACCAACAACAGGCTCTGTGTGGGGTATGGGTTCTGCTTTACACTGGAATGGATTGCACAGTCCACAGCCCCTGTTGCTCTTGATCTAATTAGTACTTTTCATTCTTCATTTATTTCACTACTGAAGAAACTGGGGCTTGATGAGGTCACCAAATTTCAAGCCAGGAGTTGAACACAGGGCTCTTGATGCAAAACGCAGGCTAGCCAGGTGTGGTGGAGCACACCTGCGATCCCAGCACTGGAGAGACTGAGGCAGGAGGATCATCGTGAATTCGAGGCTGGCCTGGGCTACATAGTGAGTTTGGGACCAACCTGGACTACATAGTGAGACCCTGAATCAAACAAACCAGAACAAAACAACAAAAATCCCAGGCTAAGATGAGGCTTAACCTGAGCCATGCTCAGGCTTCAGCAGAGCCCAAAACTTCTGTTGGTCCCAGAGAAATGTGAGGTCCCTGGATGGTCACAGACCTCACCATCCCACTAGGAAACAGTAATGCCAGCAATAGCTAAATATGTGTAACCTAAGCTCTTCACGTGTGTTATATAAACTTCACAATTCTGGTTTCAGGTATTACAATCCCCATTTTATAGATAAAGGGGCTGAAGTACACTACAGAGTTTATGTGACTTCTGTCAAAGGGAGCTAGGAGTTGAACCCAGAGACCAGACAAACTGTGCCATTCAGGGCCGGCAGCTCAGCTCCCCACTGCCTGCTTTGGAAGCAGGCAGCAGACAAAGGGAGATGCTTATCTGCTCTCAGCCGAGCTGCCCAAACTCCAGGAGAGTCACTGGGAAGAATCTACAAAACAGTTTGGGAACCTGCAGTAGGACCTGGAACAGGGCACCGACCTCTGAGTCTGTTTCCCTCTCTAAAACGAAGGACTTGGGGGAGGTAATATTTGCTAGCATAGACATTTCAGGTTTTCTGGACCCAAAGATCAGGCTCTTCACCCCTACACCCATAGGCAGCTAGGAAATGGGAGTCAAAGAAGCCGGTCAGGCCTGAGTGTTTACACCTTCTGGTCCTCTTTCTGCTCTGGGGATGCTGATGGTTTGTAGACCTTGAGGGACGACTGGTACCCAGCCGGGTAAGAGAGGGAGGAGAGGAAACTGCTAGGGAGTCTCTTGTGACCTTCTCCCCCCGCCCCCTTCACTGAGAGTAGAAGAGGATGGAAGAGGTCAATATCCATGTGGAATGAGGAGACCCCCCCCACACACATACACACACACTTTTGCCAGCTCTCTTCCCCTCAGTCAGGCTGGCACCAAACCTTGGCTGTCGATTCTTGTCCTGTTCTGGGTAGACCTCTGCCCCTCTCTGAGCACCTCTCCCTCCTGCCTCAGCCTCTTCCCGAGTGGGTGGACCTCAATGCCTCCAGGCTCCCTCAGCTCCTAGCTTCTTGCCGCTAGTTTTCTGTCGATAGAGGCTGCATGAAGCATAAGAGGGCACAAGATTTGGACATGGCCCTGCTCTCAAGACCCTGTTCTGTGGAGTCTGAGATTGGTCCTCAGGGAACATCCTGACCTTATCTTTGCTCCTGCCAGACTCTAAGTCCAGTCCTGATGCCCCCATACCATCTCTCTAGGATTCCCTAGGGTCCTGGGCTCCCCATGTCCCCCACTGCACTCTGCTGCCCACTGTCCTTCCTGATTCCTCTGCACCCTTCACGAGCAAAGACGAACAGGCCAGCGATTTAGCAAGTGAGGGTGGCAGAACTCCAGGAGTAGGACTTCCCAGGCACCACAGTAACAGGCGCCCTGCAGGTGACCTGCCCACTCTCAGGCCGTCTCACCCTGGGCTCCAGCAGGGTCCTTGAGAGTATCAGTTCTGACAGTAGCCTCTGGCCACAGAGGGTGGGCTCCCAACCCGGGCTCTGTCACCAGTCACACCCCTCTTCAGTGTCATCAAGTCCCACACGCACCCGGAGACTCCAGGCCAGCCTCTGCACGCGTTAGGAAAAGCCATGCACAGTACACAACCCTAACTTGACCCCTGCACCTCTAGAGCTGGGTTTTGGGATAACCAGTGTAGGATGGAGATGAGGGTGGGAAGGGAGGAAGATAAATAGTTGCAGGGGAAGTGGAAGGAGAGGAAGGAGTGGCAGGAGCTTGGCAGGAAAAGCCGGCATCAGTGTCTCTGGAGTTTGACGGCAGACTGGGCCACTACCAGTTAGTGGGAACTTGAATGAATGAGCAGAGAGGGAGGGAGGAGGCTGGAGGGGTGATGGGTACAGGAGAGGAAAGAGGTAGAGACTAGATGGCCAGCAGAGACCTAAAAAGGGGTTAGAGAGGGGAAAGAAAGAGGGGACACCCCGGAGACCCAGCATCCGGCCGAGGCCTGGGGAGTGAGAGGTGGGGGAGAGCAAGTCAGGAAAACGGGAAGAGGATCGGGTCTCCAGGGAAGATCTGAGTGGGAGAGGAGGGGGGCAGAGATAAAGGGAGCAACGGCTGCAGGCCCGGGAGCGCAGCGACAGGCGAGAGGGAGGGAAGCGGAAATTTAAAAGTGAAGATGCAGATAACGCAGCCTGGAGACAGGAACCGGGAGGGGCAGGGAGGAGAGTGAGCAGTGAGGGGGCGGGGCGCGCTGGAAGGAGGGCTCCGGGGAGGGGCTGTGGCTTCGGGGTCCGGAGTGGGGCCGGGCACCCCCGCCCCACCACTGTTTGCAGAGTCAGGGAGGCGGAAAAGAAACGCGCTCTAGGCCCCCGTCCGAGGGCGCGGCCGGGCCCATCCCCCGCGCGTCTCCCGGGCTGCGGGGCGCGGGGGGCTGCCGGGTGCGCTTGGCTGTGGCACTGCGCGTCGGAGACTTTATTGCGATGGGAAGATAAGAGGGGCGGGGGCGGGGTCCGGGGGGCTGAGGCGGCCGCACTTTAATTAAAACGGAAATTGAGGCCCCTGCCCGCGCGGGGGCCGGAGGGTTCCAAGCGGCCCTGTTTCTGGGAGCGTCGCTCCAGGAACCCCCCCGCCAAGTCCCCCGCCACACCCGGGCTGCCCCCTCCTGCCAGGCCCCGCCGGACCCGGCGCTGTCTTCTCCTCCCTGTCACCCGCGGTCGCCTCGGGCGGGGATCGGTGCCCCGAAGCGCAAAGCCTGACGCACCCCCTCCCGGTCCCCCCCATCTCCCACCGCCCAGTCCCCGGCAGCGATGAGACAGAGCGGCGCCTCCCAGCCCCTGCTGATCAACATGTACCTGCCAGGTACCAGGGACCAGCCGGGGGCTGGAGGCACCAGGACCTGGGGCGGGAAATCTGAGCTAGGATCTGGGAAGGGTCCTGCGGTCCAAAAGAAGGGGATGCAGTCGACAGTCGGGCTGCGGGTAGACGGATGATTGCAATTTGGGACCTGCAGGAAAACCTTAGAGGCAGATAAAGACTCTGGGGTTGCAGTGTAGGGTCTAGAGGACTCGAGGTGAGCAGGCTGGGAGCCTGGGAGGCTGAGGCGGGGGCTCCGGGGCCCAAATGAGCCCGGTCGGGGTCTTCATCCTGGTGGAGGACTGCTCGAGCCTTGCGCGAGAGGACCGCGGTCCGCCGGGCGTCGCCCCTTTGCCCTTAGGGCGTCTCACCTTGGCGCCCGAGCGTGCGCACCGGCCAGGCCCTCCAGGCGCCCTCCTCTCCTCTGCGAGGGGCTCTGCTCGCTCAGGCTGGGCTGGCTGGATCCCCGCTCGGCTTTATAAGGCTCCAGCCGGCCCCTTCGCAAAGCGGATTTCCTTTTTCCTGGACGCGTTTCCTGACTTGGGCGCTACGGAGGGGCTCTGCGCAGCACGCACCAGGGCCGGGCTCCGGGAGGAGGAGCTGGGTGGCCGGGCCCCCAGAACACAGCAGCCCCCTAGAGACTCGGCCCGAGGCCCTTTCGGTCAAGCCCACAACTTCCGCCCGGGACTACCTGTTCTCTTCTCCTGCCGCAGATCCCGTCGGAGACGGCCTCTTCAAGGAAGGGAAAAGCCCGAGCTGGGGTCCTCTGAGCCCCGCGGTGCAGAAAGGTGAGCTGGTGGGTGCTCCGGGCAGGCGGAGGTGAGGGTAGTGGGTGGAGGCTGAGGCACGGACCTCAATAGGAGCGGTGTCACTGCCACCTGACCGAGAGGGTGGGAGCAGTGTGCGCCCCAGATTGTGGAAAGAGGCCTGATAGTGGGGAGGCCTCTGGGGAAACATTAATTCCGCCTTTGGCGCTGGCATTTTCTGAGTCCTGGGGGAGAGGACTCCACCTCCAGACCTTTTTCTGCTGCATGTCTGGGCTTTGGGGCCAGGGCTGAGGTGCTTAGCGTCCTTTACCTGCTGGTGCATGCACTGAAGGCCAAAGCATGCCTAGCAAGGGTACCCGGAGAATTACTCCCCCACCACAGGGGCTGCCCACTCGGTAAACTGGAGCTGGTTTCCTGCTCACCTCGGGAGCTGACTGACTCCGGCGCATCTCTGCTGGCCAAGTCCAAGACCCAACTGTCGCTGGTTCCCGGATTGGCCGCTGATGCTCCTGGAGTCACTAAACTAGCCAGCCCTTGGCTGGCCCTCCAGGCAACCGCTCTCCGTAGCCTCCACCCTAGTCAGTACTCTGTATCTCCCCAAGTCACAAGCTACAAAAACGAGGTTGTCAGCTCCTGTTTCCGGAAGGAGGGGACCGTGACACCCAATGCAGACGGGTCTCTGAGACTCTGATGCCGCTCTGAAGGTGGTGACAGGTGTGCATTTTAGCTCAAACCTTCTCTTGCTTCTGACCTTGAGACTCAGCTCAGGCAACCAGGGTCTGGTTTGGAGGGATTAGGTTGAAATCATGGGACAAAGAAGCTTCTGGGTTCTGAGCAAATGGCTGGACTGGGGATGGGGGTCACCAGGCTTAATTTGATCCAATATTCGGGCAAACTAGAGTAAACTGTTTTATTTTAAAAGGGAGTGGGATGATTGTATAAAGATGTTTCTTCTTCCCTCAAGCTCCAAGATAAGGGAGCAGAATTTCTGGGCCTCAACTCTGTCACCAACTGCATATCTGGGGGAGACCTTCTTGCCCCTCTGGGAACCCCAAAATCTGGAGGGAGATTGGGCAAGAACAGGAGAAGGCTAGAGTCAAGCACCGGTGCTTCTCGGTTCTCTCTCCCCTCCCCAGAGCTGCACATCCAGCCCCAGGGCACCAGGGCACCTTCCCTGTTGGGAATCCCACCTGGTCCGAAAAGAGAGGCCAGCCCTAGCGGATGCTGCACCAGTGTGCAGCTCTGTGCAGTGTGTAGCTCAAAACCACTAGGGCAGGGAGACTCTGGGAGTTTTCCCCGGTATGCGTGGCCTCCACTCCTCATTCCTGCCTGACAAGGTGTCTCAGGGACACTGGGCACCGGGGGCCGATTGGGCTGTGTGCGGTAGTGACCATGGTCATCCTGTTGCACACCTGCCCCTTCCCTTCTGGGTCTCTGGACAAGGTCTAGCTGGCATGAGCAGTCCAACACCCGCATGGCCTAGTGCAGGCTCTGCCCTGAATAGAGGCCTCCAGCAAGGAAGGAAGAGGGCGACCTCGGGCCCTTTGCTCACCTAGGAAAGCCGAGGGCCTTGCTGCACTGCTCCCTCCCCACGGAGGAGAAGCACCTTCTCTCCCCTCACCCAGTTCCCAAGAAAGAATGCTACCGAACAGCTACGTCTTCAAGTGTGTTTCCATTGTGCAAAAGTGGGGCTGGCCACAGATTTGCTGATCCGCCCCTCCTCGACCAGCTGCCCCAGCTGCACCAATTGCACCGACGAGCCCTTTTCCTCCCCGACAGGATCCCCCTGGATTGCTTTGGTTCCCTGCCTCTCCTCTTCCCCCAGCTCCGGCCATTCCCATCCGGCCTGTGGCTGACCGTCCCTTTCCCACAGGCAGCGGTCAGATCCAGCTGTGGCAGTTTCTGCTCGAGCTGCTGGCCGACCGGGCCAACGCCGGCTGCATCGCGTGGGAGGGCGGCCATGGCGAGTTCAAGCTCACGGACCCCGACGAGGTGGCGCGGCGCTGGGGCGAGCGCAAGAGCAAGCCCAACATGAACTACGACAAGCTGAGCCGCGCGCTGCGCTACTACTACGACAAGAACATCATGAGCAAGGTGCACGGCAAGCGCTACGCCTACCGCTTCGACTTCCAGGGCCTGGCGCAGGCCTGCCAGCCGCCGCCCGCACACGCCCACGCCGCCGCCGCCGCCGCCGCCGCGGCCGCCGCCGCCCAGGACGGCGCGCTCTACAAGCTGCCCGCCGGCCTCGCGCCGCTGCCCTTCCCGGGCCTCTCCAAACTCAACCTCATGGCGGCCTCGGCCGGCGTCGCGCCCGCCGGCTTCTCCTACTGGCCGGGCCCGAACCCCGCTGCCACCGCCACCGCCGCGCTCTACCCCAGCCCGGGCTTGCAGCCCCCGCCCGGGCCCTTCGGCGCCGTGGCCGCGGCCTCGCACTTGGGGGGTCATTACCACTAGACGGGCGCCCGCCCAGGGCCTGGCCCGATGCCGTCCTCTTCCCGGGGAAGGGCCTGAGTTTGCCCGAGTCCCTCAAACCCGGATTTTACTCCACCTGCCGCACCCAGCCCCTACCCCAGGGATGGGGATCGGAGCCTCCTCGATCTTCTTAAACTCTAGATTTGTCCCCACCTCACCCCAGTCCCACCGGGAGGGTAACTTCCCTCCTGTCTTTATTTGTTCCTCTCCTCTTTTCCTCTCCACTTTACCTCTTACTCCCAGACGTCTCCTCCATTATGCCCCCTTGTTTCCCAATTTCAAATCTTTTTTCACTTTTTCTTTCCCCCACGGAGCTGCCCCCAGGTACCGGCCCCTGGAAGCCTCCCGCATTCCTTCCTCCCGGGACTGAAGCAGGCCTGGTAAAGGCCACAGCCCCCCAAGACACATGGCCCCTGTCGCTCCCCTCCCCACGTTCTGGCTGAAGGGCCCAGTGTTTTTCGATTCTCTTTCAGCCCCATTAAAGCTCCCAAGCTCCCCCGCCGCCTCCTCTCTGATTCTTTGCTTCTCCAGGACCCTTCTTCAAGGGGAATGGAGGAAGAGGCTCAGCGCACACCAGAGCAGGAAGGTTTCCAAGGAGCTCCAGAGATCGAGGGCAAAATAGGCCTGGGCGGGGCTGGCCAGAGCGAGGAGCCCCTAGGGGGTGGGCTCAGCCTGAGAGGGAGCCGACCTGCTGTATCCATCCCTGACCTCTCACCCTGCTTTCCACCCACCCTCATCCCAGCGCAACCCACCTCGCCCCATCCCGCCCCATCCCGCCCCATCCCATCCTACCCCACCCAACTTCCAGCCCCTCTTGTACCTCACCCCATCTTCTCGCATTTCACCTATCCTGCCGCCTGCTCCTCACCTCCTCCCAGCCTCTATTGGACTTCCACCAGCCATTTCACTCTCTTTCTCGCCCACCCTCTCTTCTTAATCCAACTCTCACTTGCGCCCTCTCTCGCGCCCTCACCCGCCGCCGCACCCCGTAGCTGTGGCCACCTCGTCTCACTACCGGCTCCCTTTCACTAGCGCCCCCCTCGCGCCCGCCCTGAGCGCTCTGCTCCCAGCTGGGGTTTGCTGCCTCACCTCCTTCTCACGGGCCGTGCGCGCCCTCTGCTGGTTAGAGGAGGGCAGGCCAGGGCTGCGCCGACGCCTCGGAAGGCCTTGGGCGCCGCGCGGTGGAGCCTCAGGGGCGTTATCCGGCTGAGGACCGTCTGGGCTCCAAACTCCCTTTAGACTCCACGGAGAAGGACAGAAGGAGGAACCCTGGCTCTTCATCTCAGATCCGGCCTTGGGAAGTTGGGTGGATCATCTTGGATGTGTCCTTTTCCTCACCATCTACGAGCTTGTCTGAATACTACACCCAAAGGTCCCTGCTCTTTGCTCTTTTCTGTTCCAAAACTTGTTGGTTCGAAAGTAGACTTACACGCCTTCCTTAGACAAAAACAGCCCGGGGAAGCACCTGAAGTGCTGGCCAGGCCTTCGAGCTGCACCCCAAAACGAGCCCTGTCTCTCTTCCCCGTAGTCCCAAGGTCTTATTTTGCTAAGCAAGGTCGGGCTCTTCCCGGACCAAAGCGCGCTCCTGGTGGGTGGGAGGGGCGGCTGAGATGTCCCCGTGCCCCTGGACAGGAGGAGAAAATGCAGGTGGAAGGCTGGACGTTCAGAGTAGGGGAGGCCCTGAATTCCCCTTCCCGAAGAATGCTCGGGAATTATCCAGGTCCACTTTGGGAAAGATTCTTTACTCATGTTCATTTTATTTTTCACTTATTTCTTCTGATTTTCCAAATAACGCACACTCAGTGTAGAAAATTCAAGAAACACTCACATTAAGTATTGGGTGAATGAAGAGTGTAATGACGCATGGGGGGGTCAGCTGTAGTCCCACTGCACAGAGGCCATTACTGATAACTGTCACAGGCCCTTCATTTTTCTGTGGGCCTTTGAATATCTATGATAATCTGCTTTCCTCACCTACCATTTTGGCATCGGCGTGTTCCATGTCCTATGTCCTCTAGGCCCACAGGACGGAGAATGAGCGGGGTTAGGACACAGAGTAGACAGGCCAGGGAGAGTCCAGCCTGCAGAGGGCTCAGCAACTGGCTTTGGAGAGGAAAAGAGTCTTCTTCTAGTTCAGTTTGTGGGGAACATGTCAGAGGAGATGCAGCCAGCATCCAAAACACCCTGCTAAGAATTGCAGGCCAAACTCGATGAAGCAAAAGTTTCCTAGCAAGGAGCACAAGGCCCTGCTGTTAGATCTTTAAGTGAAACAGTAGGCTGAGTGTGAGTCACGGCAAGGGTGGGGCTGGCGGAGTAGGTGCACAGTGGTGATGTCTTAGGCAATGAAGGGCGAAATGCAAAATAAATCATGAGGATGGGAGGTTGCATGGATAGAAGTATGGCACCCAGGATGACGGACCCCACCTGCTTTCATCATTTTGCGCCCAGCAGTACTCTACACAGTGTTGGACATCACAGGAGAAGAACAAAGGGAAGACACACAGTGTAGTGGACCAGGAAGTAAAAGAGAAAGAAGTCTGGAAAACCAAGAACAGTGCAAGACGTAGCCTGGAAAGTCACCTGGGGAAAGGGGCTGGGAGCTGCCCTCCTTTATTCAAGAGCTGTCTTGAGGGAGAGGACCTGGGATGCATGTGACTAGGGGCAGTACTGCGACACGTGGTTGGAAGCTACATTAAGACAGTGGTCGCTTCAATCTACTGAAGAGTCTCTGTCAGGGGCCTTGTCAGGTTAACTCTCTGTTGCCAGAGTGTACAGCAGATCCTTCCATGAGAAGTTGAGAGGGGAGGTGGGCTAGGCGACTTCTTGAAGTCCCATAAGTGAGTGGGCCAAGGAGGTTATTTCACTGTCGGGCAGCTGGGGGAGATGTCAGGTTAAGGGATCTTCTTACTTACAAAATCATACCCTTAAAGCTTACCCCCTCTCTTCTTTCCTGCACACACAGACAGTTTGGAAGGATAAGATGTGCACCTAAAAACCAGAAAGCCTCAGTTCCAGTTGCAGCCCGGCAACTCACTTGCTATGTGACCTTCACGTAATCATATCTCTTTTCTGGGACTCTGTTCTCATCTCATTAAAATAATGAAGCTGAGTCAGGGATTTACAGACTCTTCTGTGGGACCTCAGGGGTCACCTAGGTTCTCTCTGTTCAAAAAGCAAACAACAAAAAATAAAAAAGAATGAAAAATGAGGGTTAGAAACATCTGTCCAAGGTCAAATCCAGGATAACCCCTTCTCCAGGCCATCTCAGCTCTGGTAGCTCCCTGTCCCCATGATGTGTCCAAGCGCTGGATTACTGTCGTCTTGGGAAGACTCTACCCCACCCACAACCTGAAACATTTTCTTACCACACCGAGCTTCCTGATAATCCAAACCTGTCCTCATTGGGCCTTGGCCTTTCGAAGTATTGGTCTCACTATTCCTTCCCTCTCCCCAGCCAGGGACTGCCCCTCTTGCATTTTCTGAGGCACTCAGCCTTCTCTCTAATGCCTCATTCTTGTCCCTGGTGAAAATAAGGCTCACTCGCTTGCCAGCCCTGCCATGAGCTCGCACCCCGAGATTACTGAATGCCTTTGCACCCACTGTTTTCCCCATCTCCTCCAAGGCTAGGGAGGAAGACAGGGAAAGTAGGACTTTGGCTTCTAGGAGGATAAATAAAACAAGGCCATCATGTTAAATGACTTGGTCAAAGTCTCAGGGCCTGTTCTAGGACCTGTGTCAACTGGTTCCTCAGTCAAATCTTCCCCCATTTCTCTGAGAGACTTCTCTGTAGTCCACAGTGGCCTTTGATTACCTTGTTTTTGGGATCAGTCCTGTTCCCACCAGTAACGCTGCTCCATGTACCTAAGCTCCCTTCGACATCACTCAGATGGACTCTAAAGCCCTTTAACGTGTGATGTGAGGACACCTGTGCGACACTGAGACTTGCATCCTGGCAATGCAACCATAATACCAAGGGCAACGAGGCTGATGGCGCTTTCTCATACCTTAGCTCAGGTGACCACCCCACATGGGTCGCCATGACGCACTCTTCTCAGGGGCTCCTGCTCTACTGGCCTTCGTCTTTCCTTCAGTATGTCTCTAAAAGGCATTTGAACCCACTTTAGCTGGTTCCTTGAGCTATTTATAACTCACGTCAGGTGGACCCGCTGTTAATAAAAATAGGTCTTACTACCCACTGAACCTCACTCTGTCCTGTGCTAATACTTTACAGGTGTGTCTCCTTCCTCCTGGCCACAGCCTTGCTGGGTACAGGTGGCTACTTCTATCTTCAGATAAGGAAACTGAGGCTTGGAGAGGCCATTTAACCCCTCAGTTTTCCTGATCTAAAGAAGGGAGGATGCTGGGGATTTAGCTCAGTGATTAGAGTGCTTGCCTTGTAAGCACAAGGGCCTAAGTTCGGTCCCCGGCACCACCAAAAAAAAAAAAATAAAAAATAAAGAAGGGAGGAAATAACAATGTCATCAGAGCATTGTTGTAAAGATCAAATGCAATTTGGGTATTATCTATGGCAATTGTAGTTGCTGTAGAACCTCTCACTTCCATTTTTTTTTTTTTCCCTGCTGGGGATCAAGCTCAGGGCCTTGTGCTTTCAAGGCAAGCACTCTAACCACTGAGCTAAATCCCCAGCCCTCACTTCCAAATTTCATGTGATAGCCCACACAACAATCATGGGAAGTATTACTGTTATCCACGTCTTAGAGGGAAACTTGGAGGGATTAAGTGGCCTGGCAGTGACTCTAGGACCCAAGTCCTCGCCATCCCATTGGTTCTTCCTTTGTTTGGCCTTCTGAATAGCTTCCTCATAAGCAGCCCAGTGCCAGCCCATTCTGCAATGCCCATTCTGTGCCTGGTCTCACTGCCTACTCACGGTAGACCACTAGCTATAAAGGACAAGTTGGCAGCTTGTCTTTTAAGTGTCTCTTGTTGGGGTGCTAACTGATAAGGAACAAACTGTGTTCTACCAGCCTTCACTTTCCTACCTGTGGTCCTACACACTTGGCGCAGGCTCGAAGACAGGAGAGGAGTATGACTGTATCTTGACTTGGGTGGCATGTCCTATCTTGGCCTGGCCAGTAGAACTTCTCCATGACTCTCCTGTGTCCTGGGATGGTGCATCTCACATCTAGAAACAACTAGTTCAATGTCCTGCTGACTGTGATTTTTTCCATTTTGAGAATTCTCTCTTGCTGGATCCTGTTTGCTATTTCCTTCCTCACTTGCCATTCTTGTGATCAAAAAGCAGCAGAGCATAGTTTAAGAGCAAGGGCCCTGGGCTGGATTCCTGGTCTTGAGTGCAAGCTCTGTCATTTCCAAGCCCTGTGACTTTGTTTCTCTGTGCCTTGATGACCTGATCTGTAAAATGGACATGATAGAAATAGAATCTACCTCACAGGGTTGCAATATAGATGAAATGATTATATAAGTACCTTGGAATATCTATCAGTGTTTTCTATTATTAGACAAGCAAAAGCAACTCAAAACAAGCACCTGCCTCTTCTAATCCCAATCAGATGTCCTGGGAAGAAGCCCAAGAGACTACACTTCATTCTCCCTGCAAGTCCCGGCCTCCTCCTGGCCCAAATGTTGAGCTTCCCCAAGACCAACCTCTTGCCTGGGTTTGAAGCCTCAACCACATCATGAAGATTGGATTCTTGTACTCAGAGCATCCTCTTTTTCTTTGTGGGGTAAGAAGAGAATCATTGAATTTCGAATTATAAGATCTCAGCTCGGCATGATCTGTGCGATATTGGGAAAATGTCTACAATGTCCTGAGACTTAGTTTTCTCCTCTAAAATATAGATAATAGTAATTCTTCCAAAGATTGTTGCATGGGCTGTCACATGAAATTTGGAAGTGAGAGGTTTTTATAGCAACTAACATTGCTATAACTAATACCCAATTGCATTTGATCTTTACAACAATGCCCTGGTGACATTATTTCCTCCCTTCTTCAGATCAGGAAAATTGAGCTGGTGATTTAGCTCAGTGGTCAGAGTGCCTGCCTAGTAAGCACAAGGCCCTGAGTTCAATCCCTGGCATTAAAAAAAAATTGGGAAAACTGAGGCACAAAATATTAAATAACTTGCTTGGGATCACAGAGTTGCAAAATGGTAGAGTTGCACTGCAAATGCTGGTAGCCCGGGTTTTACTCCCTTCCCCAACCCTGTTTTCCTTGATCATCATTCAGGGAGGAATTTTCAAATTCTGAGAGGCCCAGGAAGTGGGCCTTACATTGATAAGCCCAGCCCTCAGCCCAACCCCAGAACAGAGTCCCAATTCCAGCACTTGCCAAGGGTTCCAGACAAGTAACAAGATAAGAAACGCTGTTTAGAAGCCTTGTGGTCCACTGTGACCCTTGTACTTGTATTTATCTCTACCAACATGGTGGAGTAGAAGAAACCCAGATGGATGTGGCTTCAAATGCCACCTCAGCCTATTTTCTGTGACAGCAACAAAGCTACTTACAGTCTCTGAGCCTCGGTGACCTCACTGTAAAACAGAGACCCTGAATGGACCCACCTTGGTGGATTGCTGGGGGACAGAGCATATGCCTAGATCTCCCCAGAACTGATCAGCCAAGAAGCAGAGACCTGTCCTGCAGGCTCCTAACATTTCCCACCCATCTAATCCTCCAATTCTGTGCCTCAGTTCTCCCTCTGTGAGTCAGAAAATCTCCTTCCTTGAGGTCAGAGGAGGAGGAGGAAGTCGCTAAAGAAGGCTGAAGGGCCAGTCCGGAGTGTTGGGTCCCTGTTTCTAGAAGAGGAGGCTGAGTTGCTTAGCAACACTGCGGCAGGCATCAGGGAGGCTCCAGGCATCACCTGTGTACTTTTTCATTCCGCAGCGTGGAGATAGCCGGGCAGCACTGGATGGGGAGATGATGAGGAAAGCAGGAAAGGGTCATGGACTCCGATGGTAAATTCCAAGATTCGCCTTCCTTCCTTCTGATCATCTTCCCGGTCTCTTCATCCTTCCTCCTTAGTTTTCTAACATTGACACACAGCTCTAGGACCTATTCTGCAGACATGTCTGTGCACTAGTCACATCTGTAGTCATGCATCAAAGGGACAGACTCAGGACCACCTTGTGCTTACAGCCTACAAAGCACATCCACGCACATGATTTCACCCACCTGTTTAGCGGTGAGAATGTGTTACTGTCAGCCCTTCGTATCCATGGGCTTCACATATAAGTATTTAATCAACCATGGATAGAAAATATTTGAAAAAAAAGTTTGCATTTGTGGCTGGGCGTGGAGGGTTCATGCCTGTAGCTACATGGGAGGCTGAGGCAGGAGGATTGTATATTTGAAGCCAGCCTGAAAAATCAGTGAGACGCTGGCTCAAAAAAAAATTTTAGGGGGTGCTGGGGTCAAACTCAGGGCCTTGCACTTGCTAGGTAAGTGTTCTACCACTGAGCTAAATCTCCAACCCCCAAATTTTTTTAAAAAGTGCTAAGGGTGTAGCTCAGTGGTAGAACACTCATCTAGCATGCAGGGGGTCTTGCATTTGATTCCCAGAAATAAATAAAAATAAACACTGTATCCGTACTGAACACGTACAAAATTTTTATGCCTTCGTAAGTTAATATAGTTAAAACAACTATTAATACAGGATTTATTTTTTCTTTTATATAGGATTTATACTGTATTTAATATTACAAATAATATAGAGATGATTTAAATTATGTAGGATATGCATAGGTTTATGTAAGGGGCTTGAGCATCTATGGATTTTGCTATCTGTTGCGGGTCCTGGAGCCAAGCTCCCACAGACACCGAGGAAGGCGTGAATTCCTATAAGACAGGTGAGGGAAACAAAGTCCTACTGTCCCATAGTAGGGAAATAGAAGAGCCCGGATTTGCTACAAATTTCAGGTTATTTCCATCACTCCCTGTAGCATGGATGTTAGTTCAGGCAATAGGGCACATGCATGAGCATGCTACTCTAATGGCCTAGAAGCCCCAAGACGTACCTCTCCTCACCCTTGGTCACCACGTAGGTGAGTTATAGAGGCAGGGCTCAGTCCTCCTTCCCTGCTGGCCTCAACAAGCCTGGGCGGTGGGGGGGCTCTCTGGAGTGGGGAGTCCCGCGAGGGGTCCATCGTGCTGGCCCAAAGCCTTAGGCTCAGGAATGCTGCTTCACTGGCTGGCACAAATACCTACACGCCAGCAGCCGAAGCAAGTCCCCTGGCTGGCATTCCAGAGAGAAGCACATGGGTCCCACTGGAAGCCAGACCTGGCAGCAAGGAGTAAACACATGCCACCTAGGTCACAGAAGAGCCCAGGGGAGCCCCAGGCATCAGGCGCCCCCACTGTCTCACGGGCCAGCAGAGCTGGTTGGAGCATCCCAGGGCCCCATTCTAGATGTTATCTCTGTCAATATTTATTAATAGTACCGACTATCATAGGATATTTGTCACCCCAACATGTTATCACTGCTATCATAGGTATTTGATTGACACAAGAACTCGAAGAGTCTTGTTTCCATCCGACAGACGAGTGTGACCTGATCCCAGGGGCTGAGGGATCATGCACTGAACTACATTCACAGCCATTTTCTTAGGTTTTGTTTTGAGACAGGGTCTCACCGAGTCTCTAAATGGTGCAGACTGGGCTTGAACTTGTGATCCTCCTGCCTCAGTCTCCCACCGTAGCCTTGTTTGTGATGGTTAAGTTTGTGCCAATTTGACTGGCATGGAAGCCTCCCAGGAGATTGGTGGAGCACACATCTGGTGTGTCTGAGTGGGTCACAGAAGCATGACCTGGATACTGGTGCTGGTTCTTGGCCTCTTCCTGTGCTGCCCTTTCCTTCCTGGCTGCAATGAACTGAGTGGCTTTGTTCCGCCATACCCGTCTGTCATGATGCTCCTGTCTTGAAGCCAACTGACCATGGACTGAGTCCCCTGAAACTGTGAGCTAAATTAAACCTCTCCTTTAAGTTGTGGGTGTCAAGTATTAGGTTCCAGCACCCTTTCTGATGACTAATACAGTGAGAAAACTGAACTTCAGACAGATAGGATAACTGTCTTAGATCAATAGCTAGCAGAGTAGACAATATACTCAAACCTCTGATTCCTACTCTTGTTCAGGACATCACAGTGTCTTTAATGTCATGGGGGAGAAAGGAATATTGGGGAAGCATTTGCCTACACTTTCTATATTTCCCAAATTGCATATGCCAGCACCACACTGTCTGACATGGTTCAGCTGGGGCTCCATCTAAGATGAGTAATTTGAGTATGTTGATTTAAGTTTTATCAACTTCTAGAAAATGTTTTGAGATGATTACTACATAGCAATGTATCTGAAGCAGAATATTCCAATTTTAAAAACATAAAAATTCAGTGAAATATGTGAAGCATTCCATAGAAGTTAGGGATAGGCAAGGATGTTGTTTTTATTCCTTTTAACCTTGTTATCATTGCTGCAACTGAACATTGTACCAGAGATCTTACTCAATGGAATATGACAAGAAAGAATACGTGCTATGTGTAACTATTAGAGGAAGGTATTACACGTCCTTTTTTGCAGACAGTATGACTTCCTGCCTAGAAAATCCAAGAGATTCAATTGGAAAGCAATTAAAAATAAATGAAATGAAATTTCAATAAGATCTAAGATCAACTTGGTTAAATCTATGACCAGGTCCTCCTATAACCATACGAAGAAAAAGAACTGATAATAATAGATTTGTAACAGCAATAAAAATATGCTCCCAGGTCACCCTATGAAAAACACAGGGAACATATAAATTAAGGAAACTAAATTTCCCTAGAGAACACAAAAGGAGACCTGAGTAAAAGGGGAGACTGAGCATGCTTCTGAGTGGAATGATTCAAATTGGAAAAAAAATAGCAAATCTCTCATTTGTAAAAGTGATGCAATCCCAATCCAACTCTCAAAGGGATTTTATAGAATTTGACTGGCTTGGTTCTAAATTTCTTCTAGATTATGTTTAAGAAAATACAAACCTATTTTAGCAAAACTAAAAGCATACTGTAAATGCTTTACTCGCTTAGTAGTTATTAGAGGTGTAGTTTGGCACAGCAATCAAGATCAACTGAACAGAATAGAACCCTGAAACAGATCCAACAATGTGTGTGAGAATTTCATAAACAGTAAGATGGTATTTTCTGGGGGAAAAGAAAAACTGTTCAACATTGGCACAACTTGCTATTAATTTGGGAAAAACAGCTTTATCTCTGCTTCCTACCCAAAAATTCCAAAATAGATTAAGAAATGAAATAAGTACACTATAAAAGTACTAGAATAAAAATTTCCAAACTTTGAAATGTGAAATAAAATCAATCCCCAAGCCCAGCATAAAACAAGAACTTATAAAATAAAAAATGTAAATCATTTAGGAGGAGTTAATTATGATAGTTGTGTCCTGAAGATACATATTTGGTCATACACTTATTGGCCACCAAAGACAAACATGGAAACTACCACCTTTTTTAGTATATTTATTCAGTTCCCTAAGGAGATAAATGAGAGACGATCTGACACATGGATGCTTATCATAACACTGTTTATGATAACATGAAGTTGGATACAATGTGAGTGAACACTAGCTCTCATTAACTGAGAGAGTACTACAGGCCAGGCACTGTGCATGTTAATACTACTTGTTTAAAGGATATGGACAAGTTAATGTGAAGGGGAAAGTTACTCCTAGCTTTATTATTTGAACAAGGGAGAGTGAGTCTTCTTTGGCACTTGTTAAAAAGACAGAGAAGGGTTCTTTAAATGGTCTTGGATGTCCTGTGAGAGTGTGTGTTTATGTGCACCCATCCTCTGCCCACACATGCACATATGCACACACACATACACAACTGTGAGATCAGGTTGGGAATGTAGCTCAGTGGTAAAGCACTTGGTTTGCAAGTGCAAGGCCCTGGGTCTGATTCATGGCACACACACAAAAAAAAAAGGAAGGAAGAAAAAAAGAAATAGGACCTTGTTATAATGTTTTTAACCTATTATTTTCATGATTTGTCATGGTCATTTGTTGTGTCATACATATATCTATTATATATATGTATATATACATATTCTAATGGTCCATAATGTTCAGATGAATAGCCAACTATCACAATTTAAATTTATTTAATTTCCCGTTGATGTTCATTCATATCACATCTAATTTTTTTTTTTTTGGTGGTGCCAGGGATCGAACTCAGGCCCTTGTGCTTACAAGGCAAGCACTCTAATCACTGAGCTAAATCCCCAGCCACATCTAATTTTTTATTATTATAAGCAATCTTATAATAAGTACCCATATGTTATATTTTTTCCCACTGAACTATTTGTGGTTCTTTCTTAATTTCTTATTTTGTTTTCTGAGATAGGGTCTTGCTATGTAGTCCAGGTTGGCCTTGAACTCATTATGTAGTTCAGTCTGGCCTCAGATTTGTGGTGATCCACCTGCCTCAGCCTCCTGGGTGCTAGGATTCCAGGCAATGTCACCTCATTGACTCCCTAGTTAACTCTTTAGGGCCCGTTTTTTGTTTTTTTTGGGGGGGGGCCTGTTTTTGGAAGTGTGTTGCTGGATCAAAAATCACACTGCTTTCCACATTTTGATCCATAGCCAATCTTCCCAAAAGACCAAATTAACATGTTTATTTGCCCATGCTTTCCCCATGGCTGGAATTTCCATTTTTATAACCTTTGTCAATGTAAGAGCTGTAATCTCTTATAACTTTGTCTTATAATTGATTTTAAATTCCTTGGCTAATGTATTCTCTCAGTTCATCACTAGTCTTTCAACTTTATTTTTTATTGGGAGGATACAACATAAATAAATGACAAAAAATCAGGTGAGGAAAATAAATAAGGGGCGTGTGATAGAAGGTAAATTTTTTCCTTCTTCTTTCTTGACATTCAAAAGTTTAAGTGGAGTCAGATGAATCCAACTTTTCCTTTAAGTCCTTGCTACCCCTAAAAAGATAGTCTCTATCTGCCCAAGATGCAATAACAACAGTAATAAGTAACCTACATTTTCTTCAAGTTTTAACACGTAATATTTACTGTCATATATTATTAATTACTGTCTTTTAATTACACAAACAATATACTAGTACATTTAATTGTAAAAAATTAAACTGTACAAATAAAGTGAAAGTCCTTCAGACAATAGCAACCCCAATTCTTTCCAACACGTTACCTCTTAAGGGTGATATGACCTCGGATTTGCTCTCCAGTACAAAACAAAACCCCAAAAACTCCTTCTTACGACTCCCGGTGTGCTTATTCAAGTATTTTTCTAGCATCGACACTATGAGTTGGGGTTCCTGAGTAGAAAGGTGTGTACATTTAAAATGCTAATCGATATTATCAAATTGTCTCCTAGTTTGAGATTTTATAATGTTTTTCTTTTTTATTTAAATATTTGATCAATTTGAGATTTATTTAAAGGTAAAGAATGAGAAGAGAATGATCTTTATTCTTCATGTAAAAGACTACCCGGTTGTACCAAAACCATTTACTATTTTTCCCAATTAATTTCAAATGGTGGGTTTGTCCCATATTAAATTCCCACGTATTGTAGAGTTGAGCTTTCGATTATCCATTCTGTCCTGTTAATGTATCTATTCTTGTATCAGTGCCACATATTTTAGCTACCTCCATCCCTGATACACTTAACACCTGAGAGGGCAGACTCTGTATCATTCACTCTTCTTTCTTAGGTTTTTTCATGGTATTCTGTGTTTTCTGGGATAATATGTAAATTTTTTCGCTGTTTGTTTTTGAGATGGGGTCTCACTATGTTGCCCACTCTCTTGACCTCATGGGCTCAGGTGATCTTCCTTCTTCGACCTCCTAATTAACTGCAAATATAAGTGCACCTTACTGATCTGCTACATTATTGTTTTAAGGAGTGGCATGTAGATAATTTGTAATGTAAAGAAAATTTAATTTCCATCCTTATATTGTTCATCATCCCTCCTTCCTTTTAGGTTGTCATATAAGAATAGACAGGTGGCCTAGGATGTAGCTCAGTAGCTCATGTAGTGCACATGCTCTTTTTAAAAAAAGGCCCTAGGGGTGGGGATTTAGCTCAGGTAGTAGAGTGCTTGCCTAAAAAGTGCAAGGCCCTGAGTTCGATCCCCAGCACCTCCCCTCAAAAGGCCCTGTGTTCAATCCCTAGCACACACACACAAAGATATATACAGGGACTAATTTTAAGATTTATGAGGCTTATAGCCTGGCATGGTGGCATGCAACTATAATCCCAGCACTTGGGTGGCTGAGTGAGAAGGATCACCAGCCTGGCTTACATAGTGAGTTCAAGGCCAGCCTAAACTACACAGCAAGACTCTCAAAAATAAATAAATAAATAAATAAATAAGTAAGTAAATAAATAAATAAATAAATTTATGGGCTTGAGTCAAAGAAACTTAAATAATTTGAGTCCTGAGATTGTTGCCCTGTAGTTTATCTACCTTGTAGCCAATCTTTCACCGCAATGATCTAAACGATTTTTCTACTTGTCATCTACACTCCTTTCCTGTGTGAGTATAGATAACTTTCTTTGTGGAACGTGTGGCAAGGTGCTGAAAGGGAAGGTCACGGTCATAAATAAAGGTCTTTAAGTGTTAATCCCTGCTATTTTGAGGCACTTACAGCAAATGTTGTCTATAATTTACAAGAGGATCAGAATACCACTTAAAGGGCCATGGAAGGGTACACGAAGAAGGTCAGATCCCTTACACCAGCTTCCAGCCATTCTTGGTCATGGTGGCTGACTGTAGAGGTTGCTTTTATAGGCTCAGTAGTAGAAATTGTCCAGAGTTGCCCATCTGGGTGCCCAAGGCAGGGTCTCAGTGGGCAGAGGCCATAGGTTTTCCTAGTGGGTACCGCCAGACTCTGGTTGCTGCACACCCTGCCTGGCAGGCAAAGGAGTTACCATGACAACCTCCCCATGTCCGTGATGTTTTTACATTTCTCCTTTTCCAATAAGTACCAAGGTATTCTAGGGACAGGTGAGCGCAGCTCTCAGGACAGAATGTCCTCTGCTCCAGGAAGAGGGTCAGTGAAGTGAAGATGTGTATATATTATGATCGAATGACCCTTCCTCAGTATAAATGCATTTGTGCCTGTTTCTGGATTAAAATGTGTGCCTTTGGTTATATATCTGTGCATGTACTGGCGTGTATCATGCAAAGGGGTAGCTCACTGGCTACCCACCCATTTGTTTTCCTGCTCCCCTCGCCTTCTCTCTTGTTGCCCATGTGCTGGAGTAACAGCCGGACCCTTTGCCAAGAGAAGCGCTGAGTCACGGCCCAGCTGGGTTTCTGTCTCCCATCCTTCATCTTCAGTCTTTCCTCAGTCTACCCCTTGGCCCGGCTGGGCTCTCTCTAGAGCTCGGGGGCCATTTCACCATCTCACCACTTCCCCTAGGTTCACTGCTTGGCAGTTAAGAGAAGACACCTTACTCTGCTTCTTCATTTCCTCTTTCCCTCCCTTTTCCCTCTCAGAAGACCATTCCCGGCCCTTCTTCCTACTGTGCTCCTCCTGGAGAAAACAGGACTTTGACCGAGTTTGACCTGGAAGGCTAATTCTTCCATGTATTCTTGCTGATCCTCCTCCAGTCCCGCCCTACCTAATCGGATTATAGCAGTGTCTCATGCTTTGGGGCCTCGCAAGGAAAGTGGGATTTAACTCGACACCACTCAAAGGCTTTTCTTTTCTTTTCTTTTCTTTTTCTCCCTCCCTCATTTTAAGTCTCCAGGGTCAGACCACAGGTTCCCGGAGGCCCGTGCGCCCAGTGTGTAGAAATTGGAAGGTGCTCTGCTTATGGGTTTGGGGGAAGGATCTAGATATTCGGGATCTCTGTGGTCTTTCCGGTGTCCTTCCACTCCCTTTAGTCTTTTCTAACTCAGAAACTCGAATCAAGTAGCTCACCTCGCTAACTAGACCGAAATAAGGCGATTCAAGATTGTTTCCCCAGCCTGAGGTGGGAGAGTGGAGAAGCGGCCCCGCCCGCTCAGTCTGGTTACTATGGCGACAGCCGCGGAGTGACCCAAGTGATCCTCCCTCCCCCTCCCAAACCCAGAGAGATGACGGCACCGCGCTGACTGCGCCAAATTCCAGCCAATGGGCTGCTACTCCCGCCTTCCCTTCCGTCGGCTCTCCCCCTCCCCCTCGGGAACTCGATTCACAAATCTGGACAGAGGGTTTCCGGCTCCGGGACCCTGTGCCAAGGCTGTGGGCCCAGGCCGAGTGAGAGCTGAGTCCTGCCTCCCAGGAGGGCATGTGGGAAGCGAAATTCCTGGGTTCTTGGGCCAGACTTCTGTAACTCGCAGCCAAAATAGCTCACACCATATTCCGAAATTATCCAGAAGACCTTTTTGGGGCCGTGTCCCCAACTCTTCCTGCCCGTACGCGGCCCCGCCCTGCCTGAACGCGCCCGTCAGCACCTCGGACAGCGAGCCAGAGGACTTGTCTTTGCCCACCCATCTCTGTTCTCTCAGGATCCTAGAGGTGGCAACCAGGGTGGGACCCGCGAGCGTTCTGCTGAAGCGAGGCCACCTTGGGCCAGTGGAACAGTGAATGGGGCGCTTAGCTATGGAGCTAAGAAGGCAGTGGGGACCGAGCAAGGGTCTGGGGTCAAATATCCCTCCTCTTTCAATCCCGAAGCATAGTTTTCCATCTGCCCCCCCACCCCATCTCTGCCCATGTCTGGGCCTTTCTGGCCATAAAGGGCCAGGGTCTGAGTCTCAAGCAAGCTCTGAGTCCCAAGAAGTGGCCGTGTGACCCAGGCAGCCTCCATGTAGCCCAGTAGTGCTGATGGTTGGACACATGCGGTGAGGGGCTGAGTGTGGCAGTCAGGCCTCACTTGAGAGTGGCGAACACAGACTTAGTCAGGCCTAGCTGGACTCTAGACCTGAAATGGTAGAGAGAGATGGGAAGAGGAGAATAGCGGCAATAGTGACTAGCTAATTCTTCCTCGACAGGTCACCTCATAGAAGGGGAATGACTTCTGCTATCCTGCCCACCTATTCCTAAGTGGACTGGGCATTAGTAAGGAGCTAGGTCATACAAGATGGAGGCTGGAATGGGGGGAGGGTTGTTCAATCTCAACACTTGGTTACCTCATTTTACTCTTTGTAAAATGGAAGCCAATAGGGAAAGGGTAGCAGGTAGCTGCTGTCAGGGACTTGACCATCCTCCCTAGATCCCCATCTCTTGCCAGCTGCCCTACTGGTAACAATTTCATGCCCTCTTCCCTTCCCACCCTGCTCAGAGCCCAAAGAAAGGCCGGCGCAAAACCATCTGTAGGCGCTTCCAGCGCTTTATAGTTCTCCGGGACAGACGGACAGACAGACAGTGCGGCCCGCGCCGTCGGCCCGCATCATTGGCACCTTGGACACGGCCCCAGGGCCAACCTAGTCCCTGGTACTCTCCCGGGAGGGTTCTGGTCCCGCTGCAGCTCAGCACCTCGGACAGTTCCCGACCCAACCCCCTCCCTCCCCCCTCCCTCCGGAAACAGCGAAATAAATTAAAAGGGATGGGGGAATAACAAGAATTTAAGGATAAGGAAGAGAGACGCCCCTCCCCCAGAATAAGGAGTTTTCGTTCTCTTCCCACCCGTCCATTGAAGCGCCGCCGCCGCCGCCGGGGTGGTCTCCCAGATTGATTCTACCCCCCAAATCTCAGCCTCCTGAATGAAGCCGGCAGCCCCTTCCCTCCCCAACTCCCGGCATGCAACACGTTAGAAAAGGTAGGGAGAGGCGGTGGGGTGGGGTGAGGGACCATCCCGGTGGTTGTCTGGGCGCCCGGGACTGCAGTTTCTATCTAGTCACACCTCAGTCGATCCGAATTAAAAACTAACGGTCCCACTGATCTGGGGAAGGGCATATGGGGACTCAGTCAAGAGGAGAAATGCAGGATGACACTAGCAGAGGGAGAAGGCAGACAGGAGGGAAGATGGTGACATTTGGTAGGAGCAAGGGAAAAGAGAATGAAAGGGAAGATAGGGACGCAGGGGCAGGAGGAGAAACGGGGTACAACGAGGTAAATGGAAGGCAGAGGGAGAGTCACAGAGAGCAGAAAAGATGCAGATGCATCGTGGTGAGGAAACAGACAAACCCAGGGGAAACGGATGCACAGACACGCACAGCAGGGAAGGGGGAGACCCGGGCAGAAATGGAGAGATGGGGACTCAGACGGAAGGAAAGGGTGGAGCTGGGATTGGCCTTCCCGCGCTCGCCCCCCATCGCCACCCCAAGCCCAGCAAATCCGAACACCGCGGCTTCCACCTTCCCCCGCGGGGCAGGGGCCGCTCCTCCTCGGCCCGGCCCGGGCTCGGAGCTGCGACAACAGAGGCGGCGGTGGCTGGATGGTCCCGGGAGGTTCCGAGAGTGTGTCGGGGGCTGGGGTAGGGGGCGGGCGCGGCCCCCGGGTATCCCTAGCGGTCCAGGTTCATAGTCCAGTGCTTGGCTCCGGCCGCGCAGCTGTCCCTGGCGGCCGAGGAGGCGGCGGCGGCGGGCGCGCTCCCGCTGGGTGGACCCCCGGCGCCGGCAGCAGCGGCCTCGCCCTCGTTCTTGAGGTCTTGAAAGACTTGCGTGAAGAAGTGGGGGTCAGCGTTGAGCCGCAGCATCTGCGGGCTGAGCCGCTGGATGAGGCGCAGGCAGCGCTGCCAGAAGCGCTCCTTGTCGGGCTCCACAAGGAAGGGCTTGAGTGGGTAGGAGATCTCGTTGCCCATGTAGGAGTAGGCGAGGTAGAGGCAGGTGAGGAAGGCGGCCTGCAGCTCGGCCGCCGACGCCAGCTCGTCCCCGCGCAGCGACTCGCGGCACAGCAGGTACACGAACACCAGGTTGGCGGGCGTGATGAAGGCCTGGTCTTGCCAGCCCTGCAGCAGCAGCGAGCGGTCCACGCCGCGGAACCAGCCCACCAGCTCGCCGGGACTCAGCTCTTTGAGGCGGTAGCAGCGTCGGCACACGAAGTCGCCCAGGCAGCGCAGCAGCTCGCCGGTGGACGCCTGCACGATGACCCGGCGCGGGGACCCGCCGGGCACGGGCGGCGCCGCCTGCGGGGCGGGAGGCGGCGGCGGCGGCGGCTTCCCCCCTCCGGAACCGGGCGGCGGGGCGGCGGCGCTGCCCCCGGCCGGTGGCTCGCAGGCGGCCGCGGCCGCGGGCACGGTGGGCACCGGCACCGCCAGGGGCTTGGCCGCGCCGCCGCCGTCGGGGGGGTCTCGGCCCTTGCGGATTAGGTTCTCGCGGTTGCGCTGCTGGACCAGAGGGTCGGGGCCGGTGGACGCCGGCTTGGGCGTCACCTTCTTACTGCCTTTTTTCTTCTTGGCGGACGCCGCCACCAGGCGCTTCCAGGTGAGCGCCGAGATGAGCACGGACGGCCGCTTGAGCCGGCTCTCGCCTTTGCCGCCCTTGCCGGCTGGCGGGGCCCCGTAGCCCCCCAGCGCCTCGTCCCCCGCGGGCGGCGCCTTCTTCTTCTCCTCCGGCAGCCCGCCGGGCCTCCGGCCCTTGGCCGAGGAGGCAGGGGACAGCGACAGCACCGTGCCCATCCTGCAGAGCGGGGCCGGCGCCCGGGCCCCGGCGGGAACCGCGGGCGGCGCCGCTGCTGCTGCAGCCCCGGGGGACCCGGCGTGGGGGGCCTCGCCCCGGCCCGGGCGCGCTAACGGGCGGGGGCAGGAGCTGCTCGGCTGCTCGGCGGCGGCGGCTCCGGGTCTGAGCTGCGCCAGCTGCAGCGTCAGCCCCACCCCCTGGGCCCCTTGGCGCGCCGCGCCCCGCCTCATACAGCCAATCGCCGCCCGAGATGCTCTCCTGACCGGCAGCTCGTCTGGCCAATAGAATCTCGCATGCCAACCTCAAGTCCCGCCTTATATCCCACCCTCTGTCCTAGGTCTTTTCCCTTCACCCGAACGGGGAAAGTGGGAAAGAGGGAGGAAGTGGCTGTCGCTGGAAGGTCTCCCAGGGTCAGAGGTGGAGAGGGGAGGAAGAACGGCCTCTCACCTCCCCCAGGTCCTAGGGCCATGGGTCAGCTGGCTTTGATGCACTGGGTCGCAGTAGCAGAGAAGCTGGGAAAGAGGCTTCCTTCCCTCTGCCCGATCTTTGGGTGTGTGTACAGGGGGTGCCGCATGGCCGCGAGTGCCCCATCCAGGGCCCGGGCCCCAGCCGGGTCGCGCTGCACTGGCTCCACCAATCTGGCCACAGGTTTCCTCGTCGCCGCCCCCACCCCTCTCCTAGGCCACTAGGGAGGGGGCAGCAGGCACATTTGTGTTTTTCTTGTTGAGGGAGGGAGGTGGCAGCTGAGACTTCCTGCAGGTCAGAACCTGCTTCCTTAGGGGTTTTTGCCTCACGAAGAGGGGCAAGAGGAGGAGCAAGACCCTTAGGACTTATTCCCGATGCCTCTGTTTGCCAGCCTGACTCTGAAGCTGAGCCTGTGGCTATGGCCCCTGGGCAGCTCCTCTTGGTTTGTCATCCTCCACCTCAGGTGGATGATGGATGGCTGGTCCTTGGGAAAACACTGGAAACTGGATCAGTTGGTCTCCCCGGGCTTGGGCAGTGGCTGGGGTCTTCTGTGTGGAAAAAGGCCCAAGAGATTGCCCCAACCTCTAGTCCAGTCCTTGGTCCAGGTTGAGGTGAGTTTTCATCACGAAATGCTTCCTGCCGCTCAGGTCCTGGCTGTCCCCAACCCCAGCTATGAGATTTTAGCCTTTGTCCTACCTGTGTCTCTCTGGGTCTGTCTGTTCTCTCCTCAGTGCCCATAAGGCCCATCCTGGCTGTTGGACTCTGGAGTGTACTGGTTCTGGGCCTGTTCTGTGTGCCTTGTAGACAGTGTCCTTCCTCCTCTCTCTGGCTCCCCAACACAAGAGTCTTCGTTTCTGAAATGGATTTTGGCAAGGAGTATGGGCTTAATGAGGGGAGGAGGCTTTGCCTATGAATTCAGTAAAATCCTTGGAATTGTCTCTGAAGTTACCTCCCTGCTCCTCATGGACCCAACACAGCTCCAAGGATCCACCCATCCTGTCAGGGCCAGTGGGTGCATGTGTGTGTGTGTGTGTGTGTGTGTGTGTGTGTTTCTTTCCAAACTGTCCCCTCAGGCTGCAGCTCTAACCTTGAGAGGCCCCAGCCTTTCTCAGCAATCTCACAGCCCCCACTCACTCACAACCTTCTTGGAGGCCTGCAGCCTGACTGTCTTGATTCCTCGCACATTTGCCATGGTCAGGGTCACACATGGACTTGTACCTTTTCCCTGGGAGGTCTCAACAGGGTCTCTCTGGCTTCCTTGCATCTGATCTTAATTCTCTTGCAGCTCAAACTGACCTGCTGAACCTCTTATCTGCCCCCCACAGTTGCAGGAAAATATTCCCTCTTCTCAGCTCCTGTAACTGGCCCCACTTCCTCCTACAAGGCCTTCTGAGTCAGCCTTTATGTGACACCCAAGGAGCAGTGGGCTTGCCAGTGGTTAAGGACAGGTCCCACAGAGACCGGGTTGCTGGTGGAAACACTGGGCACGTGGATCCTCCCAGCTCTGCTCCCGGGAGTCCCTCATTGACGTAAGGTCTATCGCTGGTGTCATTTTAGGACAATATCACTGGTGCAAGCACAAATACCACCACCATGCTGCCCCTACCCCAGGCCCAGCTGTGACCTCCCATTGTCTTCTTGATCAGAGTCAAGAATTTCTTCCTCTGCTACAGGGTCCCCAAACCAGTTGCCTCATCAGAGGGTCTTATTCCCCCTCTTTACTCTTTACCTTGCCCCGCCCCTGACCCTCTTTCTGGCTCATGTGTGCCCCTCTGTCCTGCTCTGGTTATCACTCTTAAATCTTCATGCCCCTCCCACAGGCCAGAACTCTTCCTCAGACCACCACTCTGTGTCGAGTTCTCGAGATTCCACTTCCTTCAGGATAACATTCTGGGCTGCCCGACAACTTAGTTAAGGGGGAGGCTCTGGGACCACAGCCCAAAATGGGCAGGATGAGTATGGATAGAATTTTAAAGGTCAAACAGACAAACTAATTAAAACAGATCCGTAAAGACTGACAACAGTGCTGTTATAGATGAGCTGGAGACTCTAAGGGATGAACAGGAAGGACGTTATGTTTCTACAGGGTGGAAGCTGAGGGGAATAAATGCAGTAAAACCAAGAAGACTTCATGGAGCAGGTGGGCTTTACAGAGCAGCGATGACTTCACTGTGACATCTGCAAGTGTGCTTTTCTGGTTGAGTTCTGTTTAAGGTCTGTATCTGTGATTCACTTATCTATAGTCATTTCTGAAGGGTGCTTTCCTTCTGGCCATTTCCAGCATGCTCCCCTGGGCAGTGCGGGCTTTGTCAGCCTCCACTGGATGGGAAATCCTCTGAGGCCAGGCTGTCTGCCTGTCCCCATCACTCTGCAGTTTACGTAGAACAGCACTCTGTTCAAATAACGTGTCATTCCCAAAGGTTCTTCAAGGAACAACTGCAGGCCCAGGCCGAGAGCTGCAGGGCCCAGCGATTTTAGTCCATGCAGGACTGTGGTCTTAGTATGAGGATCAACACCAGTTTCACTTGGGGAGTCCTCACTCACCTGCCTGGGTAGGTGGGTCCCATCTCTAAGGAAATTCTCCCAACAATGCAGCCCAGACTTTTCCTCCTTTTCCTGTTCCTATTTCCTCTCTGAGGGGCAATAGTCTAGGAAGCAGGAACCAGGACTTGTAGTCTAGAGTTAGGCAGCTGTATGACCTTAGGGAAGTCATTTCAGCTCTCTGAGTCTCTGTTTTTCCATATATTAAGGTACAGGGATTCTGAATAGCTTACTACTATTATCAGATAAAAATGAATATTAAAAGAATAAAATAATGTTTAGAAACTGCTCTGAAAGAGTATTTCTAAAATATCTTCCAATTCTACTGTTTTGATTCTAAATCAAATCTGGCCTACAAATCTGTTTCACTCTCTAGCTCTAGCCCTGTCTGGTTCTCCCTAATCTGTTTCTGTCTGACGGGCTGTCTTTGTGTGCACAGCATCCGAGTGGGGCCTGCACTTCTGCAGTTCAGCCTGGGAGACAAAAAGGAGGAGAGCTTGGGCTCTCAGAATTGTAAATCTCCCTAGATCCCTGTAAGCTCCAGAGGGCCTCCCCTAAAGGTGTAGAGGTAGAGAAGAGCCCAAGAAGATGGAGATGCAAGGTCTTCCCAGTAAATATGAAGGCCAGAGATTCCAGACCCAAGGTCATTGCATCCCCGTGTCTACAAGGAGCTCCTAAGAAGAGGCTAATGGCAATGCAGTTTCTTAAAACAGCCAGGATGAAGACCCAGCTTGTGCATCTGAAAGCCTGGATCCTGCTACACCCCACCTGAAAGATTCTGCAGGATCTCACACCCCTACCCCAGGCTCTCGGCTCCTGAGGTGTGCAAATGGGGAGAGTATGCACCAGTCCAGCCCCACCCCTCTCCCTTACTGGGGAAGTTGGGGAGGTAGTGGAAGGGAGCCGAACCCCTCCCCAGGTAACAGAGGAGGTGGGGAGAGGAGAGGAGCCAAGAGAAGAAGAGATGAAACTGGCAAAGGAGGCGCCACTAGGTTGCAGGAAGGAGATACCTCCATTCTCGCCTCTGTCCCTGACTGCAGGCTCTTTGTTAGAAGGATTTCATTAAGGAGCCCAAATACAAGCTTTTTAGGGTAGAGGATAGAGTTGGGAGCACAGAGGAGGGACGTGATGCCCTGGGATGGAGAGAAGGAACCAATTCTGAGGTGGTAGAAGGCCTGAGATGAGGAAAGGAAAGAACAGAGATGAGCTGCAGGCTCTTTTGCCCTGACTTGGGTTCTGCTTCCTTCCTTGGTGTCAGCCCTCTCCCACCTCACCTCTGATCTTCCTCCCTAGCTCCTGGCTCCTGTTTTCGCCTCTCTGAGAAAAGCCCTCCCTGCCCAATCCTCCCAGCCCTCCCAACCCTCCCAGCGTGGTTTCTCAGTTTGCCTTCTCCTGCATCCACCAGGCCCCTTTCTGCCCCACCCCACCCCAGATCCAAGCATCACCCCCACTTTGTCTCCTCATCAGAGCCCAGGATAGCACTACAGATGTAGGAGCAGATCTAGAAGGGCGGGGGTGGTGGCTGTTGCTTGGCTGAGATATTCTTAGCCTGTCTGGGGGCTGGAGCTGGAATCAGCGTTTCCATCTCAACCAGGCAGGTGGTTGCTGGAAGCTGCCGCTGTGACTGGGTCTTAATCTAGTGCCACGTCCCTTACCCTGTCCCGATTTCTGGATGTGAGCAGGGACTCTGAGAAGCCTGCCTTCTCACCCCTGTGCCCTAGGCTAGGAGGTTCCCTCTGCACCTGGCCTAGCCTGGGAAAGTCAGAAACCCAGCTCCTGGAGGCTCTTGGGGAAAGAGCAGGGCCTTTGAGAACCCACATACATGTGCCCTGGAGCTGCACACAGCCCACTCCTCTGTGCTCCAAGGCCCACTTTCATCTGCCCTCAACAACCCCTGCAGCGCACTTGGTCCCTAGCCAGGATTCATGAGAGCCTTTCTTTCTTTTTTTCTTTTTTTCCCATGACAGCCTTTCCTATCTTGATTTACAGGAATCACTCCCGAGAGGGGCAGACCTCTGCAGACCTCTTTTGGAACTCAGCAAGGGTCTCACTGGCCCAGATTCCTTTATGAGCAGAAGGAGGAGCCAGGAAAAATCTACTCCTTCACAAATAGCACAGAGAATGATTATCACCTATAAAGAGACCTACAGTGTGAGGATTCCTATGTGGGTTCTGGGGTCATTCAAGTCTGAGTTCCAATCAAGTTCTTCCACTTAGGAGCTGGAGCTTCTGGGCGAATTTCCTGATTCCTCTGAGGTCTATAGGAGTGGACTATCCTCATATGGTTATTGTAAGATTTTATCGAATGTTCAACAAAGCTTGTAGATTACATGCACATGCTGGTTACTGTTCAAAACTGTTGGTTGTTAACAGACGTAATATTATTTTTACAGAATAGGAAAAGTTTGCTTTACCCACACAAGGAATATGCTTTTGTTTTTCTTTTTTCGTCTCATTAGAACTTCTTTGTCACAGAGCCTGGGTGAGACTATCATTTCTTTTTGTTTGGTTCTGAGCCCCAAATGCATAGCCCCAAATTTCTCAGCCACTGAGAAATCAGAGGGCTCCTGGAAGGTTATTTGATTTGATTCCCGAGGTCCTGAAGTCCTTATAGTACATCAGCTCTGGTGCCCTTCTCTGGGGTCTCATTCATTCCGTGAATGTGTGCACCCGCCCCACGTTCTGACTGTTCTTTTCGGGAGGCATTCTCCGGCTATTCATTCCACACACTACGTATCCCTGAAGCTCTAGGCATTCTCTGTACAGTCAATTCTGCTTGTCCAGGGTTTGGAGGAAAGTGTTTTCCAAAATTATAAAATCCATATGAACAAATACTCTTGAGAAACTGTAGCTTATAAGGTACTTGGCTAGGTGATAGGAACACAAAAAAAGTATGACTTAGGGCTCCAGCCCCAAAGAATGTACAACATAGGCAACAGAGATGAAAAATGATAATAAATAGTAGCAAAATGATCAGCGCCTTAGCATCAGTTACAGAGGATGGGATTTGCCAACTCCACTGACCCTGCCCGATCTCCTCCACCTTCCATCACTGCAGGTAATCCATCTCCAGTTTGTCCTCAGTTCTCATGAGCAGGGAGTTAAAATCAATTTTGAACTGAGGTCCACCTGTTACCTGGTCCTCTCCAGGCCTTTTCCACCCCGAGCAGTTATGATAAGCACTTTTCCCAAGGTGGAGCCAGGCCTCAGCAACCTCCTGCACACAGCGACAAAGAGTCTACCCCCAAACATGATGAGGTTTAATGACTAACTCTATGTGAACGACCCCAGTGGGACCGCTTGCTGCTCCAATATCTTTGTCAGAAAGGAGCCACTTCTGTTTAGCTCTTAGTTGTCCAGGAATAGGGACAGGCGGGGGATGGACTTTGAAACACATTCATTAATTTACACTTGCCTCTTCTTGGCTCCAAAATATATAGGCAGCTCTTTATGTTGACCTCCTCCAAGTAAAAGCCTTCTTTAATTTTATGAGCTAGAGATCCGCATATCCTTGCTTTTGATTTTGAGTATGGAACAAAGGCGAGTAAGACTGTTCTCTAAATTAATGTTTTCTAAACTACTCTGCCCAGCAGAACTACTAGGGGGATTTTTTTTTTTTTTGGTGGTACTGGTGATTGAACCCAGGACTTGCACACTGAGCTAAATCCCCAGCCCCCGAGCTGCATCTTGTACCCATGGAATCACAATATCATGGGTGGGCTCTACACGGAATCTATATAAGAAAAATTAAGAAGGAGATGGTTGAATCCCACTTGTCTTTCTGGAGAGCACCACTGTTTGTTCCTGGGTCTTCTCCAGGCCTTTTCCAAATTAAGATAGTCTTTCCATAAAGTGGGGGGCCGGCTATTGACTACTTGTTCCTGGCCAATAGCCGGCCCCCCACTTTATGGAAAGACTATCTTAATTTGCCTTTAGGAAATCATCTCTCCTATGATTTCCATCTATGTAGTTTACACGGTGTTAACCCCTCCCTGAACCCCAAAGGTAGATGCAAGACATGGGCCTGACAAACTTCTATCCCGTTCTCAATGGTTCGACAGGCTGGTGACACGAACCAGTCCAGTGGAACTGAAGTTTTGGAGTTTTACTAGAACTATGGGAAGGGAGGGGCTTTCCTTCCTCTGAGGTTGCTGCACTGATGGGATGAAAGACTTGGGATAGAGTCATCTGAAGTAACACATAGGAAAAGCAGAGTTCACAGATAGACAGATTCCCAACATGATGTTATCCTCTAGATCCAGCTCGACCTGATGTAGTTGTTTGAGCCAATACAACTCCCCCCCCCATCTTTTTCTAATGTTAAAATAACTGGAGTTGCAAACCTACTACTTGCAAACAAAAATATCTTGATACAGATTTCTGTCTGGAAACTTTCTTCTGGCAATCTTTCTCTAACTTCAGAGAAGTACTTGTTTGGTTTTAATGACTGAGGAGTGTAGGCCTTTATAGCTGGCTGTCAGTTAGTAACTGACTCTGGGTAAGGTTCTGTCGAACTTCACTTAGACTCTGATCCTAAGACCTTGTTTCCTGCTGTATCCCTCCAACTTCCCTGTCCAAATCATGGCTAGTGTTCAGGTCCTACTGACCTTTCCTCAAAGTAAAACTTTGGCACAGAAAAGCTATTTCCCTACAGCCTACACAAATATCAAATCTTCCTTCTGGACTACTGCCAGGTTGCATTCCATAGATATTAGCTTCCTGCTCAAGTAAGAACTGTGATTGCTCACCCTCCATTTAGCTTCTGAATCCCATTTGCTCCCAACCATGTATGAGGCAGCTGTGGCCACACAGAACATTTCCTATCCTCGGTGCTATTAGCACAAGGTCTCTGGGGGCAGGGACAGGGGTGGCCTGGAGCTCAAAGCTGCCCAGAGTTCTTGTTCTGGACTCCTTGTCTGACCTGCTTTGGGGGAGCTTTCTCAGGAGAGTGGCTGGTGCTTTGATCAAACCACAATTTTCTATTACAAAAAAAAATTATCCACTACAACTGATTTACATCTGTTTTTTT
>PVJO010017091.1:0-40131 GCA_004026905.1 Hystrix cristata | reverse complement strand
GAACTAATTCACTGGCCTGAGCCAAATGCTGGTAATCAGAGAGAATGCCATTAATGAGTGCTGAGCGCAGAGAGTTAATCAGAAATGTAGAACTTAAGGTCTGTATTATAGCCTTCACTCACTACCCATTTCACGCTTCCTTTTCAATTACCCCCTAGGCAATTAACTATGTAGCTTAAACGAAATGTGTGGAATTCAGGAGAGATTACAACCTAATACAATCGGCTAGCAAAGCTTTAGCATTCAGAAGTTTAATGAGATGATAATGGGGAAGAAACTGCACTAACCTCCTACAACACGCTCCACCACATCTGTGACACCCTGTCGAAAGCAGGCAGCCAGGTGGCCATGACAGGGAGCCAGGTCTTCTGGAAGCTGATCATTCTCATACCCCCAGCCCAATTCTGGCTTTCCTGGACCCTCCCAGAATGACAGAAAATGTAGCAAGCCTTATTATTTGGGGGCTGTTTTTTTTTTCTTTTATTTTGGCAGAGCTACTCAGAAGACTGTTTTTTCTTCTCCCAAATTGTTTAATATTTTTCTTACTCATTGTTTCTAAATTAGCAAACAGATGCCCTTGATGACACAACTAACTTTTCCAAGTGAGACATTTGTTAATCATCCTTCAGCAAATGAACTACTTCAGACGGTGCAGAGTGCAGAAGGCAAAGGTGCAGCTTCTCTTCCAACTCCGTCCATCAACGGGCTGGATGATCTTGCAAAAGTCACTTGCACCTGTTCGTTTTTCAGTCATGCATTGAATGACTGAAAAACATGCATTGAAGCAACAAGTATTTACCACACACTCTCCATGGCAAAGAAGACTGTGCTCTGGAGACACAAAGATGTATAGAACAGGATCTCCAAGGAGATCAAAGTCACTGTATGAAGTTCAGCAAGTGCTAAGTGCCCAAAGTCAGGCACAAATAAAGGACTACAGTCATTCAAAGAGAAATCCCTTTGGCAGGAGGGAGATTCCCAAAAGGTCTAGTGAAAGAGGCCAAATTTGAACCGGGCTTTTGAAGGATGCGTGAGATTATATAGACAGAAAAGGGGCTGGGAGATCAAAGTGAAGCCTGGAGCAGGGTGCTGTAATACAAAATGTGTTCAGGACGAGGGGGCACATTTGATGAGCTGGCAGAAGGCAAAGCAAAACCAAAGCACAGGAGCCTTTCAAGTTCGGGCTGAGGATGTGAGGCCCGTCTTCCATCAAGCCTGGTATTTCAGATACAATAAAGCAAAGCAAAGTGGAGAGCAGGAGACCAATGTGGAGGTTAAAACTGAGCTAGTAAGAAGGCCACAGTAACAGGGGAACACATGCACTGAAGCAAAAAAATCTGAACCAAAGAAATGTCCTCCCAGTCCTAGAGTTCGCCTTGGAGATAAGGAAGATATTGAAGACGCCTGAGATTACTGGGAAGATGCCAAGCATAATGATGTTAATGACATTAAGAACTGAAATTGATTGGGAAGGAACATTTCTCCATTTCAGGATGTTTGAGACTTAGGTGTTAGCCAAAGTTCCAGGTGGAGGTTGGTGGGAATGTAAATAAAGAGCTGTAGTTGGAGAGAAGTCAGAAGGTTCCCAGCCTCAGATGTAGACTGGAATCTCCTGGGAACTGGACATCCATTAACTCAGGCCAACGAAGGCAGAATCTTGAGGGAGCGAGCTGGTAGGAAGGTGCACAGAAGAAAGTTTCCAGCCCCTTTACTGGCTTCTCTTTCCACCTTCTGGTGGGTAGAACTGTAGGAGGGAAGGAGCTCAATGAATTTGACTCAAACTGTAAAACAAATTTATGCCTGATTAAAAGTCCTCAACAGACAGCAATACCTTGCTCTGTTTTTCAGTGAGACCGCCTTTGTCCCATCCAGAGAGAGCTGCAGAAGAGAAAAGGTACAGAGGAAAAGAAGCCTGAGTCTGGAATCTTGGAGCAGTAGCAAATCAGGGCAGGTTGGAACCTGTGCTGCCAGGACCAGGCGGCCCAGCCCCATGACCGTGCTAACATCCCACACACATTCTTTATCCCTTCTAATCTAGAAATCACTCTCCATCTAGCTTCTTGGTGAATCCTACGAGCATCCCATGAGCTACACGGAGCAAATATTATCAATGTTCATTTTCTAGATGGGGAAACAGAGGCCTGGAGATGGAAAATCAACCTTGCCCGCATCTCCCGAGAGGCAAATCCAGAGTGGCAAAGAGCACAGGACTCCAGTTAGGATTCTTCCCCCAGTTTCTGCTCCCTCCACAGAATGGGGAATATGTACAAGGAATCTAATAGGGCATGGATGAGGATTCAGAGGTAAAAAGGTTTTACTTAAACATCCTCTCAATGAGCCTGCAAGCTGTTTCCTCCACCAAACTCAGAGCTGGAACTCAAAGGGTAGAGTAAGACCAGCTGGTTTCAACTTCCCACTGAATTTCCCCTGTTCTTGCCTGCATCCAATGGCAGGGCACCTAAGAGCACAGAACTAAAAAAGTGCAATACTAACAGGAAGACAGAGGAGCTAACAATCTGTGTCATTCAAAAGCTGACAATCAATCATAGCTATGTAGAAAACCTGACAGGATGGCTGTCTAAAGTAATATAGAGGCGTCCCTCTGTCACATGGTAGTTACACAAATTGCTGTGGCTGACCAAGAATTGGTAATTCTCCTCTGGAGACTTCACACAACCCTCTTGTCAGGAAAAACACAACTAGGCTTCTACTTTTAGAAACACTATAAATAGTAGGCCATTTATATCTAGTAACATGCCAACTATAAGTCAGTACATATTCTCACAACCAGAATCATATGGTTAGCACCATTCTCTCAGAAATCATGGGTTTCGAAGAACATAAATCCACTCAAGCAAAAAGGAATGTGTTGTGGGATACACAGAAATCTCCACTCTGGAAACGGTCCTCGTGGTCTCTCCAGAGCAATGTGTCCCTTCTCAGTCTCTCTCCTCTCCAATTCCATTTGAGCTGGATCCCCGTGCACTATAGACACAAGCCCAGGTCAAGGGACTTTTGGGGGCTACTTTGCTCTGCATCTCCTGTTTCAAAGACTCCAAAGAGAGAAGGCTAACCACTAGATGGGATGGACCCTGGCCAGGTACCCACCACTGGTCTAACTGGGGAAGGGCAGCGAGCCTGGAACAAGCAGAATTCTGCCTCTGTTTCAAACCAGGCTATTGGTGAGGGGAAGCAGTTTCTAGAAAAAGATGCTTTAATTAGGATAAGCATCCCATAAAATATGTATTATGATTACTATACCATTCTGAGAAGACATTTTAGTGAAGTTACCTAAAATAAAGACCAAGTTCATGAGTCCCTGTGTCTCCATGAATCTGTATCACGAATATCAACATGTACCTTATACTGTGTCTCCCAGAACACCTCAGGAAATGAACTGCTTTTTAAAGCTGTTAATGTGGTTTGCGTGATTTGTACCTTGAGTGTTGATTGCAGTAGGGAGCTTTAACCTTCTGGTATTTTTTCTTTGAAATAAATCTGTTTATGTTCACTATGTTAATTGATGAAATGACATATAATTTAGAGATTCACTTTCCTGTCGATGGGCAACTCTGTTTTTCATAACACAGCAACAAGAATTAAGGTGTCCAAAGAAGAACCCCTAAGTTTTGTCTCACAGATATTTGAATACCTACCACCTGCCAGGTACCATACTAAGCACAGTATAATGTCACTTTATCCTCATAACCACCCCTACTCCAGAGGCCATTGTGATAACCACTGAACAACCTCAGTAACGAGAATAAATCTTCACTTCTCAGGACCTCGGTGTTGCCAACTGTAAAGTGGGATAATGATGCCTGAGCAGCTATTCACAAGATGGCTGTGAGGATGGTGTGCAACAGACAACCTCTGAAAACAGGGCAAGTACCACAGGCTGTTGGGAATATACACGGACTGGGGTGTAAAGAAGGGACAATGAAGTTGCAGTCAGTATCCCTGACGGCTTCTCTTATCTAGCAGCTATGTGATATTGGGTGAGACCCTATCCTGCCTCAGTTTTCTCACCTGAAAAATGGACAAACTACCGAAATCATAAGGCTGTTTGACAACTAAGGGGAATCCTGTTCAAGATTGTTTATAATTCAATGTGGAGAGTGAGTGTAAAACCTTAGTAATAAAAATTCTTTAAAAATTTAAATTAGAAAAAATATGAAGTAGGATTTTGACAGAATCTTGAAATGTGAATGTAATTTATCACTTCCTCAAAAACATAAATGAGAAATTATATATATATAATTTGGGACTCAGAGAGAACCTCTGAGAATGTGGATAAAATGTAACCTTGATTTGAGCGCAAGAGCATGTCCAGGATTTTTCTGCCCAGCTCATGAGCTGCTTGGTAGGGAAGCCCCTCAATGGTCCCAGAAGTCTAGTGAGAAGATGGGCCCGGGAGCTGAGGATGGCCTGGCAGCCGGAAGGACATGTAGCCTCTGGGAAGCCCAAGGCCACACTGCAGATGAGGAAGACTCGCAAGCTTGTGAGACCAGCCTCTGGGTGTGTGCTATGTGGCTTCCAGGACAGGCTTTAATGAGAGGACACTTGCACTTAGCACGGTACCTGGCCAGAGAGTGTGTGATAACTACGGATACTTGTTTGAGTCAATAAGCCACAGAGCAGCATGCCAGGCACTGAATAAGAATGTCAGCCCTTGAGAAAATATGCACACAAAATATGGAGGAATATACCTGTACACAAACTCACTCAAGCCTTCTTGGGTTCAGGCCAACAGTTTCAAGGTGGGCTCCCAGGACCTAAGCAGAATAATTGTCTCCTGTAGATGCAGTTATGGAAATGTAAGTTTCATTTCAGGAAACCATTTATACCATAGAAATACCATGCATATAATGCACTGCTTTAGGTGTATGCTTTTATAGATACCTATTAAGTATTAAACCCAAATACTTAATAAAAAATTAATCTTGGTGTATGCATATATGGAAATGTCACAGTGAAATACATTAATCTGTAAAATTAATACACACTGATAATCATAATTTTTTAAAAAATAAAGTAATCCTAGAAATGTTCTCTTGGGAGAATTTTTCAACATGGATTACACTGAGTAAAGCATCTTAAGAGTACAGTGAAGTTCAGAGAAAAAAAAATGGCATTTTTTTCCCTGGAAAATTCCCCTAAAACTACAGATTCCATTTGACCCAGCTAGTCCACTTCTTGGTATCTTCCCAAAAGAAAAGCATCATACTGCAGTGATATATGCACACCCATGTTTATAGCAGCACAGTTTGTAATAGCTAAATCTTGGAAACATCCCAAATGCCCATCAACAGTGGAATGGATAAAGAAAATGTGGTTTTTTATACAATGGAGTACTACTCTGCCATAAAGAATGATAAGCTTGAGATATTTCTAGGTAAATGGCTGCATCTTGAGACCATACTCTTAAGGAAAATAAATCAGACACACATGTTTAAATACTGCATTGTTTCTCTGGTGTGAGAAACTGAAAGTGTAAATAAAGACTAAAATGTATTATATTGGGAAAGGGAAGAAAATGTCCAAATGGGAAAGGGAACAAGGGAGGGGGAAAGGAACAGAGGGACAAGAGAAATAAGAAATGGAAGGAAAAAATGGAAACAAAGCTTTTGTAAATAGGGAGGGAGGAGGGGGTGACGGGAGGGGAATGGGAAAAAAGAAGCAACGAGATATATCATGTACAGGTACAAATCCTCTATGATGAATGTTATCTCTATGTATATCTAAAATGTACCATTAAAATAAAATAAATTTTAAAAAAAAGAAAATCCCCCCTAAAGCAAGAGTAAGCATTTTTTTACCACCCTCCGGATTTCCAACCATATTCAAAATTGGGAGTCACGTGTCTCAAAAAAATGTGACGTTTGCTAATACCATCAGAAGTCTGTGAACTATACATGTAGGGGAAGGAGCACTGTCCTTGGAGACTTTTCTATGATCTCTTAGCCCTTTCACGGATGTTAAAGGATGTCTTCGGTCTCTGGATGATTCTAGCTCTTTCAAATATATTTTTGCTATTAACTAATTTGTCACAATTAAGCAACTTCCTCGATTCACACGGCTGAGTACTTAATATCTCTTGTCATCATTTCCTCACCTGCAAAATGGGGATATTTATAGTAAATGCCTCATAGGATAATTTTAGGGTTAATTGAGTTATTATGTACAAAGCGTTTGGAGCAATGCCTTGATATTAAATGCTTAATTAGTGTTAGCTAGCATCATTACTACGATCATTATAATTGTTATTGTAAATTCTTCCAGGTTTCTTCTTATATTTGAACTTGCACTTTTTTCAAATACTTCAAAGAGGCCAGTGAGTTCTGTTTCTTAGGTAAACAAACCATCCTTCTTTTATATCTGTGGAAAATACCTTTCTTTAATGTCTTACCAATTTACTCATAGGCATTTTAAAGAAAAGTTATATGCTTTTGCTAAAGCATTTGCTTAGTAAAAAGGCATGTGAAATTTTCTCTCCCTCACGAAATGGCTCATTGCATCTTTATTGCCAATGGTTGCTTGAAAGTTGGAGAAAGTCTTACTGTGATTTTTTTTTTTAATGCAGGAAAATCAGAAGCCCCAAGTCAAGAAGTTAGAATTGAGTGCACACAGGGCAAAGCGGTTAAGGGATGCCAGTGACTGACGGGCCTAGAGAGTAATTAGGGGCTTGCAATTACCCACCCAGCCCCTTGCTGCTACTCCACGAGCTGACTCTGCTTCAGTAGCAACAGCGGTGGCAGCTGGAGCATGTTACAAATGCAGACTCTCAGATCCCTAGGCCTACTAAAAATAAAAACCAGAATCTGCATCTTATCAAGATTTCCGGGTCAGTCTGGATGCACATTAAAGTTCAAAAAGCACCACCTTAGCCCACTTTTTAAAAAAACTTCTGCCTTGAGCCAGGCATAGTGGCACATGCCTATAGTGCCAGCTACTAAGTCAAGAAGATTCCTTGACTCCGGGAGGTAAAAGCATGTATAGACTGAAAAGTCCCCTTTTCAATAGAATCATATTCTCCAGGGTAAGACCTGGATATTGGTATTTTTTGAAAGCACTCACGGACGACTCTAATGTGCAATTAGCATTGAAAACCTACAAAACAGAAAAACCAAATGGGATTCGGTAACATGGCCAGGCATCAATATGGTTAAAAAAGGAAAGAACAACACTCTAGGCAGAAAGAGGTGTATGAGCACATATAGAAGGTGGCAAAGCAAGATGCAAGAGGTTTTTTGTGGCTGAAATACAAGGTGAAGAGTCGTGAATGGGAGATACCTGTACAGAAGACAGACCATACGCTTGAGAAGGGACTTTAGTGTGTATTCTTCACAGGGCATCTTTGAAAGATTTGAATAAGCATTCAATTTTGTACAGTAGAAAAATTACTCTGCTAACGTGAGTGAATTTAATGAAGAAAGATACACAGCAAGATTAGTGGCAAAGATAATGAATCATTCTTGATAAAGACAGAGGACCTGGATTAGGCTCATAGTATTCAAGTTAGAGGAAAGGAGACTGAATGAGCAGAGGCAAAGTAGGCAGGACTTGACTTGACCAGGGAAGAAAAGAACTTTATTACTACCTAGAAACCTGAAAAGCAGAGATGAGAAGTTACAGAGAAAGGGGCTAGCACACTAAGAAGGTGGCCATACAGACCTACAAAGCGGGAAGAAGGGATTTCAGAATGACCTGATGCTGGCTAGGGAATGAGAGTGCAGAAGGGGGGGGGAGGTGGGGGACGCCCGGAAAGCATGTGACGCAATTGTGGAGGACACAATTCTCACAGTGGTTTCCTCTATTCCTCTGGCTTATTTTCTTCTAGAAATTAAAGATCAAGCCTATGAGCAGATGGGAAGCTGGAGCAAGAGCTACAAATGACGTAGAGGTAGAAATCAGACCACTGTGTCTAAGAAGGGGAAAAAAAAAATAATCAAAGGATTTGCTGGGCTGCACAAATAGCATCAGGAATCAACCTGCAGGAGAAAGGTGCAAGGCAAGTCTCAAGATCAAGGGGTTCAAGTTAAAGTTCAAAGGGACTATGTGGAGCAGGCCTAGCCCCAGCTCCCTGCCTTCAGCAACAGATTTGCTTGCTTTTGTTCTCCCTGACTGCGGCTCTATCTGCTGAAAACAGGATGAGTACAGCCTTTCTTCCTGCCATTTCTGGAATCTGTAATCTTGTCATTTATTTAAAATGCATCGTGTAACTGAGTTCAGTCTGGCTGTCTCAGCTAGAGACAGGGGTCTGATAAGAGAAGTTCCCTAACCTTTCTCAGATAGGAAATGGAATTTGGGGCCAGCCAAGGCAATAAAATAGCTCCTTTCAGCACAGTGCTCCCCAGATGGTTCTCGCGGTGACTCTCTACTTGCAGCATATCCAGGTGGCTTCCGGCCAATGTTTCCCCTATCAAGATTTGCAATACACCAGTGAGTTTCTGGTGAGGACCCTGCGCTCCCAGAAAAGCAAATTCTTCATTTACTTTTGAGACTCCTGTCGAGCTTTCAAGGTCATCCATAGCCTAATTTGCGCAGCCTCACACCCCACTCCAAAGCTACCTGTATGCTTTTTATGTTTATTCTTGTTTGGATTCCCTCCCTCCACCCATTCTCTATTCAAGGTTGCTGCTCAAGGCCTACCTTTTCCAGGAAACTTCCCCAGTCATCCATTTCAAAGGCATGGTCCCCTCCTACCTGCCACACTGATCCAGCCGCCCAGGACTTCATCACGCCAGGCCCCCCAACAGTCTCCTGTCTGTCTCCTGTTTCTTACTCCATCCCCACTATAGATTCCCTCAAGTCAGGGACCAAGCCTCATCTCTTTTGTATTCTATACAAAACCTAGTAGGGTAATAGACCTACATCATTTCAAAGCCAGTACATTTTTTCTACTTTATTTCTTTACTCCTTATCAATATAGGAGTTTTTAGGCAGAGTTTTTGATACAATAGGTTTTTTCAGTAGTAAGCATGCTTTGGTGATTTTTAAGAACCAAAAAACAATAGCGAAATATTTTAGAATTGGACTCCACAAAAAGAATAAGCTCTGGGATTCTATTACACAGTGGGGTAACTCTAGTTAACAATAACATATTGTGTATTTCAAAATAGCTAGAAAGGATTTTGAATGTTCTCACTGCAAAGAAAAAATGATAAAGGTTTGAGGCAATGATAAGCTAATCGTCCTTCCTTGATCATTATACAATGTACTCATGTATATTTGAACATATTGCACCATGTAAATAGTACAATTACTATGTGTTGATGAAAAATAATAATAATTTTAAAGGGTTAAGCTCTAGACATAAACTTATTTGTTAATTTTATGGTTCCTTGCCATATCTCCGTCCTTCTAGAGTAAAAGAAGAACAGTAGTCGCAGCAAGGCAAGCAGGATTATTAGTAATAGCAGCAGCATTATGAGCAGCATTAGTAGTAGTATTTTGCAGCATTAGTCAGGGGAACATCATTCACAGCAGCAATAGTAACAGCAGCGACAGCAGCACTCAGCACCATTAGTATTAGTAGAAGCAGCAGCAATAATAGTAACCGCAGTAATAACAGCAGCAGGAGCAGCAATCATGGCGGTGGCAGCAACAGAAGCAAAGCAGTGATGGTATCAATAGAACTTACCTGACCCGATGCCCTTCATTAGTTTTCTAACTTCTCTCGCCCACCCTCCTCCCCTCATCGGACACGCTGGCCTCCCTGTTGGCCCTTGAGCATGCCAGACATGCTCCCACCTGAGAGTCTTTGGACTTGTTCTTTCACTGACCTGGAAGTTTTTTCCCCAAAATGCACCTAACTTATTCACTCACCAACTTCAGAATGTCTCTGCAGGGGACCCTTCTTGGTGAGGCCTTCTTAACCACTGTGTTTAAAATGGCGCCCACCCCTGGCCCACCTCCGGGACTTCCTAGCTCCATTCCCGGAGCCTTTCTCCACAGCACACATTACCACCTCACAGACTGCAACTGTTCTGTCCCTTTATTTTGTTTGCTATGTTGCTAGAACGCAATCTCCATGAAGGAAGAAATTTCTCTGTGTTGAATTTATTGCTGGACCCTGCTTCCTAGAACACGGTCTATTACGTAGCAGGAGAACAACAGGACTTATTAAATGAATATAAACTGAACTTCCAAAGTATATTATGTGAACCACTGAAGTACTCAAGGTAACGTTAGGTGACATACAAACTAATTTTTTATAATCACATAACTGATAAAATGTGTTTTAGAAATTATGAAGGAACATCAAAAATGATCCTACAAAAACAATTACTTAGGATGGAGATTATGTTTTGTTAAAGTGGGTATATTTTAAATTGACTGAAATAGGGCTGGGGATTTAGCTCAGTGGTTAGAGTGCTTGCCTTGGAAGCATAAGGCACTGAGTTCGATCCCCAGTGCCAATAAATAAATAAATAAATAAATAAATAAATAAATAAATAAATAAATAAATAGATTGACTGAAATAGAAAATATTAGGTAAATAATAAAGAAGATATTAGGTAAATAAAAAAAATAGCTTCCACATACGTGTTACAAAATTATGGTAGTGACCTGCAAAAGATGACATTTGATTTCTATCAGATTAACAATCTTCCAGATCGTTGTGTTGATACTGAGAAATTTTCAAACATTTTATTCTGTGTTAAAAATAATGCCAAAATCATTTTTTTAAAAAAAATAAATCTGTTTTGTCTTTAGTATATATGGAACATGCCTGTATGTCATTTCTGTCTATTCAATTGTCTTAGTTAGGTTTTCAGAGCCAATGGTTGTAAGAGAGCAGATTTAATAGGGGACATTTACAGATTACAAGATTCACCCAGAAGCCAAATGCAGAAGGTGTCAAATGTCCATCTAGGCACTGGAGACCCAAAAGATCCAACTGAGGGCTGGGAGCTCACAGCACTGTCCCATGTACGTCCGTATCTGCACACGATGGCTGGAAAGATCTTCCCTGGAACCAGGATACGATGCTCACAGCAGAGATAACAACCAGAGCTCCTCCGAAGCAACAGCAGCCATCCTCGACAACAGCAAGGCCCTGAGTTCCTTCCTCAACAAGGACAGCCAAGTCCCTTTCGGGAGAACCAGCCACAGCAGACCTTCTCCTGGGAAACAGCCCGCCAGCTAGCTACGGCTCCCACTCTGCCTTATGTTGCATTAGCAACAACCCTCAGGTGGATCTCATACACCCAGCATCACACCAACTCAGTCCAGCTGGGCGTTCTGGCTCAAGTTGACCATATTAGGTCCACCACATTAATACACACTAGAAACCCAATGACTCAAAATTTATTTCAATTTGTACAAAACTGTGACATGGTTAATGAAGAAAATAATAATTGGCAATAATACATAGCTAAAATTCATCGGGTGTTATGGTTTGGTTTTGAAATGTCTGTCAAAACCATTGTGCTAAAGGGTTTGGTTGTCAGCAAATGGCTTTTGGGAGATAACTAGGTCATGAGGGCTTTAACTTCATTGATGAATTAATCCTTTGGTGGATCCACAATTTGATGGCATTATTGGGAAGCAATGGAAACTTTGGAGGTGGGGCCTAGTTGAAGGAAGTGGGTCAAGGAGGTGTGACCTTGAGGACTATATCTTGTCCCTGGCTCTTTCACCTTCACTGATTCCTGACTACCATACAGAAAGGATCTTCCCTCCACCATGCCCTTCCACCATGATGTTTCTGCCTTGCCCCAAGCCTAAAGCAATGGAGCCAGCAGATCATGGACTGGAGCCTCTGAAACCATGAACCAAAATAAATCTTTTCTCCTTTAGGTTGTTTATGTCAGGTAGGGCATTTACTGTTAAGCATTTTGACATCATTGTTGCATTTATTGCTCAAGGTCCATTAAATAGCTACTATTATAATTTACTTTACAAATGAAAAAAACTAAAGAATAGAAAGTTCCATGAATTTGCTCAAGATATCATAGCTGACAAGAAAAATAGAATTCAAAGCCAGATAGTCTGACTCCAGTGCTCAGTTTTAACAATGATATTTTCATTTTTGAGTAATATTTATTTATGAAATTTAGAATGTATATTAGAAAAATAATATTTATTTCTCTCTGTATTTAGGAAATCTCCTGGCTCCAAATTATGAATGAAGATAAAATTAATGCATCTCCTCTAAATACCCTTATCTCTCTTCTATTCCACATCTTTGATTGATTATATTCTTCTTTTAACTTTATATCTGTATATATACTTATATGCTGTTGCTTGACTTAGTCAATTTAACAATACCTGACTCAGAAACAACCCATAATATCTGCCAAGCTCTACCCAGGGATGTTTTATATTGGCCAGGGACTGACTGAACAATTAGATTCTCTTTCATAGTGAGTCTGGTCTTGAGGGTAGCAGACCTGGAACAAAAATGGAAAAGTGTGCAGAGAAACCACAAAAGCAAACATAAGCAGAAAGAAAGAATAGCTGAATGTGAATGTGGTGCTGATATTAGAGGAAGGAATGACCAAACAGCCAAATGAGATAAGCAATCACCAAGCCCTGGTGGGCAGGAGAATTCTGCATACCTTGAACTACATTCCCAGGGTGTGGAATCAGACTGTGGCAGCTGAGATGATTTCTTTATCTTCCTCACAATCAATTTTTGCTGCCCAAGATTAGTTTAGTCTTGCTCTATGCCTCACAAACCGGAAGTGCATAATCAGCATATTATTAGTTCAGTGAAAGATGCAATCAGAACAAGTACTGCCTGTGCCAAATCTTCTGTAAAAGCAGAATTGTTTTACATATTTATACAGTCTGAGTGTGGAGAAGAGGCCAGTCATACACACTGCCTGTGGTGAGGTGGATGGTATTTTCCCACCCCACCAACTTTGGGCTTAATTTTGTGGCTGCTTTGACCATTAGAACAAGAGCAGGAGTCACACCAGGAGAGTGGTGAGTCACAGCCTCATATTTCCACTTGTTATCTTGCACTTTTTAGCTTGCCATGAGAAGGTGCTGCTGCCTACTCAGTCTTGATCCAGAATCAACACTGGTGGAGCAGAAGCCCCCACAGACCTGCACACCTGTGATTCAGAAGAATCTTTAGTATAGGCCACCTGTAACACACATTATTGTTGAAATACCCAACTTTTACAACAGTTAACAGGTCCAGGGAACATAACAACATAAGACAGCCAGGGACCATTTCAAAAATCCAGCATACTGTTGAGAGTTCATTCACTTGGACAGTGTTTGCTTAGCATATATGAGTCCATTGGTTAGATCCTCAGCACCTGAAAGGAAGATGAAGCGAGAGGAAGAGGGAAAGGGAAAGCAATAGGGAGAGAGAGAGAAAGGAATACAGCATAGAGAGGGTAAGGAACTGTGGAGTTAGTACAGAGGTCCCTAGTGAAAACAGGGAGCATTTGGTGACTTCAAAATGAGATTAGGGGCTAGAAGACAAGAAAACCATAGATTTCAGACCCTGATGGAAGAAAAAGGACAATGCAAAGAGACCAAACAGAGAAAGTAATAGAAGGTAATACACAGAGAGAAAAAAAAATCATCTCTCTCTCTCTCTCTCTCCCCTTTGCTGTCCCTACTAAATAATTGTGCAAGATTGCTCATCACAGGATTATTCATAATAGCCAAAATATGGAAGCAACTCAAGTGTCCAACAACAGGTGAACGGACAAACCAATAGCATTATATTCGCATATAATTTCACAACATACAGGAGCAAACTATGAAAACTTGGAATTATATGGAGGAGTCTCAAAAGCACACCACTAAAAGAAACCTTACACAGAAGATAAATACTTCATACAGGATGTTTGAAGTAATATACAGTGAATAAAACCCAGAACTGTGGAGGCTAGCGGCGTCACTCTATGTTAGAGAATATGCTCAGTGTGTGTGAGGCCCTAAACTCAATCCCCAGCACCCAACACCAAAAAATCAGACCAGTGGTTACCCACAGGAAAAGTGAGTACAGCAAATTTTGGGGGAAGGAGCAAAGGATCTTAATAGGGAATTGGAGTTATACAAGCGCACCAGGTATTTGTCAAAACATCAAATGGTAAATTTAAGATGTATGTATTTCATTGTATACAAATTGCACCTCAAAAGAAAGAAAAAGAATTATAAACAAGTATTTAACTTTAATATTATGCCACCAAAGTATTTAAAGGTGGTAAACACTGATGCCTTTAAATTGAAATTCATCAGAAGAAAGGGTGTCTTGGTCGATGGGAAAAGACAAATGGATGGATAGCCTCATAGATTTGTGATCAATTAAGTATACTAAAATTTTGGTGTCAGCCGCTGAGTGATGGGTATACTGGTGTTCACTGTAAAATTGCTTTAAACCTTATGTATTTTGAATTTTTAATAAATCTCTTATGAGTAAATAAATATAGTAAAGTAATAAAATCTTACAGGAAAAATTTTAGGGAACACCTAACTCATGGAAAGGACAGGAAATAGTCAACTATATGTGAATGAATTTTCAGAGGAAGAAAAGAAAATAACAGGAATTAAAAAGGAAGTCCAAAGAAAATGAGACCCTGTGTTCGGAGCAGACAGCCCCTCAATCCTGGAACAGAGATTAAAAGCAATGAGGAAGAAGAAACCAAAGGAAATTTCGTTGGTTTTAATAAAATCATATCCATATAGAAATTAAGCATAATTTAGAAATATACAAAAATAGTAAAATGAAAACCATTAAAGTCATAATTGGCACGACACCAAGAGAGAAGAAACTGGATATGATTTTCTTACAAGAAATAAAACTTAAAAAGTAAAATTTATAAGAAATAAAACTGGGGAGGATTTTATTGTACATAAAGAGAGGGAGGCTAGGGTTTTCCCACAAGCCAATAATAGGGAAAGAGAAGTGTGTTGAAGTTTTGTTTAATATTCAAAATGAAGACATTTGAATGGAAGCCTGGGTAAAAACAAAATGAGTAAATGCCTCCCCCAAATAATCTTTCTTTTCAACTGTGTCTTTAAAACAGGCATACAGATATACACATGGGAAGTAATCAAAAATCGACCTAAAATAAATTGGGTATCTGGGCTGAGTTTGAAAAAGCTGAGTAAAGAATTAATGACAAGTGGGTTAGCAGTCTAGTCAAAATTAAGCATATTCCCTTTGTTACTAATAACAGATAGTCGATAAAACTATAGACAGAAAGGGGACACATACATAATATCTTTTGGGGTGGTGCTGGGGATCAAACTCAGAGACTTGCACTTGCCAGGCAAGGGCTCTACCACTTAGCTAAATCCCCAAAACCCTTATATAACTTTTTACCTATGAATTTGGTAATTTTTTGAGCTTTGATGTCCTCATTTGTAAAACAGAAATCATAAACCCTCAATAACGACTCCTACTGATTTTCGAGGACACAGGACTGAAGGTCATTTACCCACCTACATGTGCCAGGAATATACACGGCAGAAATACAATTAAATTGGCAGAATTTTCTGTATCATAGACGAGAAAAATGGAGATTAAGAAGTATAAAGAATAAGTTAAGGTCATTTTACCATGCTGTAATAATAACTGAAATTAATTTCTCCATATTTGAGAAATATCACAGAATTTGGATGGGCTATATTTTATTATACAAAGATGGATTTTTTTTTTTAAAATAAGAAGAATGATGGAGGGTAGAATTGCAAGCAGCCTTGGAGATTCAGAACTATAAGACATGTTAAAATAGTCACAACTGATGGGAAAGATAATGTATTTGTTTGCAACATGGGCTCTTTGTTAAAAATTCAAATAATACTGAAAGTGTGTAAGGCAAAAGTTCAGAGTGCCCAACCTCAATTAGCTAAAATACACTTAACTAAAAAGTAAATATTAACCCATGATACACAATCAGATGTCTGAGGGTTCACTCCAGGCAGCAGTAGTTGCTAAATCTCCCTAAGTCATTCCAATGGCAGGTGAGTTTGAGAAGCAGGACTTAGAGCAGTGGTCCTAGATGTGGGATCCTCAAATCAGAAGCATCTTTTTAGAAATCCAAGTTTTGACCTCTCATCCCAGACTCACTGAATCCAAACCCCTAGGCTGGGTCTTGTGATCTCCACTTTAAAAGCCCTTACACAGTTTTATGCAGCCTAAGGTCAGAACCACAGTCCTGGTTTGCAAGAGGAAAGAGATGGTAAAGAATGTGTTGAACAAAGTAAGATTGGCATGGTATTCTACAGTTTGGGTGTCACTTGCATGTTAAAAAAAATAATAATTAAAATGCATTTCTATTTTATCTTCCACCTTCCATTTTAAAGTACCAACAAATTTCACCTGCCCCTAAAAGAAAACATGGACTGCTCTTAGAACTTTTCATTCTTAGAGAACATCTCCCAACTCACAGATCATAAGATACCTTCGAAGATGAGACTTTTCCAAACTTCCCAAGCCCGAGGAGGCAACACGAAGTCCTCTGGCAGGGTGGCTACAGTGAGGGAAGTAGAGAAGGAGGGAGAAAGCCCAAGAAATTCCTTGTGGCTAGTCATGTTGGCTCTAGTGGCCCAGGAGGTACATTTAAAGTGATACCTTTCCACCCCCACTTAAGTGCTGTCTTGAGCCCACTTGTTATTGGGTTTTGGGGTGCCGTAGTCTCCTTCTGGAGGTGATTTCTAGGTTCTTTCTGTCCTGAGTAAAGAGTTAGTCAAGACAAGTACAAATGGTAGCAAAGTTTCATTAAAGGTAGGAAAAGAAACAGGCTCTGCAGAGTGAGTTTGGGCCAAGTAAATGTATGAAAAGAAGTACATCCTATAGTTTGAGGGCTGCCACCATACAAGAGCAAACACAGAAGCAAAAATTCAGTGTCGACTGTCTTTTTATATTACCCACTTCTCAGATGTCAGGTCTAGGCATCCTATCAAAAACCTGTTCAAATTCTTGTGAGAAGTCCATGTGCAGGGCCTTGGGAACTGTTCCATGAGTGTATTCTGGAATCTTGTCATGCTTCCTTCCCTGGATAGTTTTAGCCATGGCCTGCCTTCCTGTCTCACACCAGAGCCCATGCTGCTGGACCTCATTGGCCTCTCCCTTCACAGGGTCCTTGTCTTCTGCTCCTCGGGGGACTACTTCCTGTCATACATTGGTGTCTGCAGGTCACTTCACACAAACTGTCAGGGCATTCTCAGGCATTCTACAATCTTCTGTAGGGCTGAGGCAGGATGTTACAAGGCTCCAGCCATTTCTTGCTTTGTTTTATTGTTTGTTTTGATTTTTGTTTTTATTGCTACATGCTTGTGGTACATAATGATTACATTCATTGTGGGGAGTTGGTACATGTATGTTATGGCTTGTATCTAGATATCCACCCAAAGCCTCATGCGGTTGTAGGTGGGGCTTTTCAGAGGTGGCTGGATCTAGAGTGTGTGAGATTAAGGACGTGATGCTGGGATTGATTTCTGGTTCAATGGTAGGATTAAGGTTGCCTCACCCAGGATATGTGTGCTTCCCACCCTAAGGGAACACATCCTGGATAGACTATAAGGGACAGAAAGAGGGCTGCTGTTCTTGCTTGCTGCTTGCTACTTCGCTGCTTTGCTGCCTTCTGCCTGCCATAAACTGTTTCTCCTCTGTGATGCCCTCTGCCCTGTCACCCTGCCTTGGAGTCAGCCAACTTTGAATTGAAACCTGTACAAACTGTGAGCTAAATAAATCTTTCCTCCTTTAACCTTGGGTGTTGGGTATTTTGCTTCAGCAATGAGAAAAGTAAGACACTGTACATAACACATCTTAATTATTTTTATGTCCTGTCCCCCTCCCATACCCTCCCTTTGTCTCTTGATCCCCGTCCCATTTCTTGCAAAAGATCTATCTCCCTGTTTCTGATTATCTGTCTTTTATTTTGCTCTGCCATTTATTTATACTTCAGATTTCTCATATAAGAGAAACTTGTGATATTTAAACTTGTGAGTCTGATTTATTTCACTTAACATTATAGTTTCAAGATGCATTCATTTTCCTAGAAATAACTCAAATGTATCCTTCTTCATAGGAAAGTAACATAGAAAATAGTTTATTTAGTTAGCTTATGAGTAAGGCAGCTAGCTAAGGGAAGAGTCTGAGATAGAAGTGGATGACCAACCCTAATGATAAGAATTAAAGTAAGACTAGACCGTGAACTAGGACTTTGCACCAAGAATGCCTCAGGTAATATAGGATGCAGCCCACTCCCTACTAAAGGGAGTTGCAGCCACTCCTTACTAAACTCCTGAGTTTTGAGGAATTTAAAATGCAAAATAACCAGTTTTTTAAATCTAAAATCTGTTTCCTTTAAGTTCTACATGTTAAAGAACTGGGTTAGAAGTCTGAGTTCCAACTGGTCATTTTAAATTCACAAAGTCTAAAAGAAAGATAATATTCAATAGGGAGAAGAGTTAGAAAGGTAGGAGGGGGAAAAGAAGGAAAGGAAAAAGAAAAGAAAGGGAAAAGGGGGGAAAATACAAATAAAGCTACTGTAAATAGAGAAGGGAGGGGGAGTGGAATGGAGAGGGAATGGAAGGAAGAGGTGGGGAAGAAGGGGGGGAACCAAGATTTATCATGGCAAGGTACAAATTAACTATGATGAATGTGATCACTATGTATACAATGTACCAATACATGTTCTTGGAAATAAAATTTAAAAATAAAAAATAAACTCACAGAGTCACCTCTGATGGTGGCCACAAAATAACTGAGCAATTCCTGTGCTCTGCTTATCTCTAATTAGCTCTGGATCGAGAGGGTATGTGGCCGCTCAAAACCCCTCCTGGAAATCCAGGAGCTATTCTTTTACTTATTTCCAATAAAACTCCACTAAACACCCCCTTTGGTTCGTGACTTCATCCCTTGACATTAGCAGAATCATGAGCTCGTTATATATAGTAACAGTAATACTGTATTGTATATAAATACTATCTTGTCTTTATCCATTCAACTGTTCATGGACATATAGGCTGCTTCAAAATTTAGCTATTACGATTTGTGCTGCTATAAACATAGATGTACTGCTGTAATATAATGTCTTTAACTCTTTCGTGGCGATAACTAAAAGGGGAATCACTGGGACAAATGGTATTTCTAGTTGTAGCTTTTTGAGGAATCTCCATTCTGAGTTCCATAGTGGATGTACTAGTTTACATTCCCACCAACAACATAGAACATTATTCCATGCCGCCTCCCCAGTGTTTGTTATTATTTGATTTCCATTCTTTCTGGAGTAAGATGGAATCTCAGTTTTGTCTTAATTTTCATTTTTGTAATGGCCAGCAATGTTGAACATTTTTTCATGTATTTTGGCTATTTGTACTTCTGAGAAGTGTTGGTTCATTTTGCTTCCCATTTTTTGATTTGGTCTTTTATTTTGGAAGGTGTTGCTTGTTTAAAGCTACCTTCTGATCCCCAGGAAACCCTTCTGCAGTGATCCCTCAGTACCTGTAGGTAATTGGTTTCAGGCCCCCTACACATGCCAAGATCTTTAGATGCTCAATCTCTAACATAAAATGTCATAATGTTTGCATATAACTTACCCCAAGTGATGATTTCTTTTGGGATCTCATGTGTATTGTAACTTGGTGTCCAAACAGTAACTGTGATTTTCACATCCTGTTCTGTAAAGAGGTTTCCAACAACCTGGTGAGGTCTGCATCCTGGTTATCATTACTGTCCAAAGTCACATATCTAAAAAGAACCACACTGTGGACCCAGGTCTTCCAGCTCCACGCTGTGCACCTTCAACCGCCGCCTGAGATGGACAGAACTTGCTGAAAGAGCAGTGGGAACCAGTAAGACATGGAGGTCTCTTGTAAAAGCCGAGGTCAGAGTGAACAGGCAGCCTCAAAATGCAGACCCAGGAAGAGCTTCCTACAGACATATTCAAGAACCAGAAAATGTCATAAAATGTTACCTTAAGTTTCTTTTGATTGCAAATAATAATAAAAATCAACTAAAGGCAAGTACATTCACCATCTGGACTATGGTGATGATTTCATGGATTTATATACATGTCAAACCATGAAAGTGATCACTTGAAAATACATGCAGCTTACTACAAGCCAATTATAATCCAGTAAAATTATCTTTAAAAACGCAAACAGCAAAAACAAACAACAAAATGAATTGGCATTGGACATTATCACAGAGACATTAAAGCAAAGATTAAGATGCTCTGGATAACAAGAATGTGCAAAAGTTAGGGGGAAAATTAGACAGAAATACAAAAACACATGTTAGGGCCAGGCATGATGGAGCACGCCTGTAATTCCAGCACTTGGGAGGCCAAGGCAGGAGGATTGCTGTGAGTTTAAGGCCAGCCTGAGATTCATAATGAGTTCAAGACCAGCCCAAACTACATAGTGAGACCCTGTCTCAAAAAAAGTTAAAAAGTAGGATCGTGGGCTGGGGGCACAGCTCAGTGGTATGTGTTTAGCATGCACAGTTCAGTACTCAGCAGCCAAAAAGAAAAAAAAAAAGCAAAAACAAGCAGTATCATGAGACAAGTAAAAGAAGAAAGAAAAACATTTGCAATTTAGTGTGCCTACAATATTAATATTCAGTTTCTGTGAACATTTTATTGCCCTTGTTATGTGATAGCATAAGAGTCATAAATATTTAAATATATAATATAAAGCAGATTTTACAGAAAAATTCTTACAATGATCACATGAGACAGAGTGTATATTATCATTTTGAAAGGTATAACTTGCTAGACCAATGTAAGTGGTTATTGATAATAGAAAATGTTATTCTAGTTAATTCAGAGTTTCCCCAGTAGACACCTTCTCCCTTTCCTGTGAAACTGGATATCATGCACATTCTTCTCATCCGTAAGTTAAGAACTTTCCAAAAAACAGTTGAGATACTGGGCATGGCAGTATACTCTTGTAATCTCAGTTACCAAGGAGGCTTAGGCAGAAGGATCACAAATTTGAGGCCAACCTGGGAAACTTAGTAAGACCCTGTCTCAAAAAATAAGAAGATCTAGGGATGTAGGTCAAGCCCCAGTACCACAAAAAAAAAAAAAAAAAAAAAAAGTTGAGATACAGTGTCTTAGTTAGGTTTTCAGAGCCAATGGTTGTAAGAGAGCAGATTTAATAGGACATTTATAAGTTACAATATTCACCCACAAGCCAAATGCAGGAAGTGCTGAATGTCTACCTAGGCACTAAAGACCCAAAAGATCCAATCGAGGGCTGGGAGCCCACGGCACTGTCCCATGTATGTCCGTGTCTGCAAATGACGGCTGAAGAAATCTTCCCTGGACCTAGGATCAATGCTTGCAGCAGAGATGACGACCAGAGCTCCTTCGCAGCAACGGCAGCCATCCTTGACGACACCAAGGCCCCGAGCTCCTTCCTCAACGAGAACAGCTGAGTTCCTTTCAGGAGAACCAGCAGGGCTTCTCCTGGGAAACAGCCCGCCAACTGGCTTCTGCTCCCACTCTGCCTTATGTTGCATCAGCAACAACCCTCAGGTGGATCTTCTATGCCCAGCATCACACCAACTCAGTCCAGCTGGGTGTTCTGGCTCAAGCTGACCACATTAAGTCCACCACATTCAGACAATGGGTATAGGATTGTTCTGTCCTCAGCCTCTTTAGGCCTGGCCTCCTCTGCTGGGGTGCCCCTGCATCTATCACCAGCACAATACCTAAATGATGGGAGTAGGAGCTGGTCAAGTGTTGAGCTGTGCTCTGTTGGGTTGATTAACTTATCCAGCCATCTAAAACAGGAAACAAGCTTCCCACATGTGTGAGCAGAGCCAACAGTTGGAGGAGGGGAATATTCCAGTCCTTCAAGAGGCACAGGCCTATCTTTTTCTCAGAGCAACCTTCCGGAAGGATAGTTGGCTGTTGGAACATATTTGAAGAACGCCCCCTCAACTCTTTGCAGGCCACTAGCACACCCTTTGCCTGGCTGCTTCCAAATAGGCAGACCTCACTGCAGTCGCAACACTACTCCAGCACCCAGGGACCAGCAAAGGCAGGAGCGGTGCCTCCCTGTGTCCCTAAGTGCCTGACATGTTGTCTGACACAAATTAGGGATTTAAAGAAGTATTTGTGGAGAGGAAGAAGGAAGAAAGGTAGGGAAGGAAGGAGGCGGTTAGCCTTCTTACTGATCACTTCTTCCCTTCATCCTGCATGGAATATGTGATTCCTGAAAGTCAAAAGTCATCTCACAGTCATGCAAACAAAAGCCATACAGCATGGATGGCAAAGCAGGAAGATGAAGTTTGCATCCAGGATACCATTGTGAATACATCAGATCAGCTGTAGATTGTCCTTTCCCAAACTTCCTTTGGCATGAGAAAAATTAATCTCTATTTGGTTCATCACAATTGGGTTTCTGTTTTAAACTGTCAGGTGTAATTATAACGGATGAGTCAGAAACACAACACAGATAAATGCACACAGCTGTCCTGGAAACCAGTCCACTGGGAGGCGCATCACATCACTGCACTCCCATGGGTGCACTGAATAATACTGTTTTGAATTATGGTGTCCCAGACTCATAAATAAGGCAGCAAAAGAGAGAAATTAGACAAGTGCTATCAGACACTAAGTTTGGCCCAGAAAGACTGTCATGGAGGCAGGGATGTACCTGCCTGAAAACAGGCTTCACACTCTATCCAAGAAGCAGCTTGATACAGGCACAGTAGGAAGAAAGCTTTTCAAGGAAACATCAAGATAAGCAGAACAAGAATCAGGGCTACCAGACAGACCAGACTGCCAACAAACCAGCACCTATAATTTAGGCTCCAGCCAATAGGGCAAACTGACAGCAAGAGACGGTGCACAGTGAGCTAGAACCAAGAACCTCCATATTCCACAATAGCTTGCAACATGAGAGAGGAAAGAAGGACTCGTTGGCCTGGTAGGACATTGCTGTCAATAGCCCTGACCTGACCTGATGTTTGGAGATCTAGACACCCAAGAAACATGGCAGATGTTCATGGTTTCCTACCTAACCACGCATCCCCTTGATCCATCTCTTCCGAAGCTCATCGCCCACTATAGAGATGAAAACATAATTCACCCACTTTCCAGCTACCCTTCCAGCTGGAGAATGAGCCTATGACCTAATCCTGCCTGTGGAATATTAGGGGAACACTTCTGAGAGGCTTCTGGGAAATGTTTCCCTCCAAAATAGTGCATTCTTCTTTACTTGATGAAGAAATTCAACATATGGTACTTTGGGCCCTTCACTTTAGGGGAGACATCATCAAAATGCATAAGAGGGTAAAACAGACAAATGGGATGCATATGGGTCTTGAGGACATGGCGAAGCCACTGCATCAACCCTGGCACTGCCTGCCTCCACCAACCTCTAAGTAAGATAAGAAGTGTTCTTAGGTTTGTGTCACATCTAGTTGTGTTTTCTATTACTCACAGTGGCAAAAGCATCACTGCCAACACAAGAGAGATGTGAAGGACCTCCGTGGGCCCCAAAACTCTTAGGAGGGAGTGGAGACATAATCTCAACTTTTTCATCCCAGGATCACATATTCAGAGGCCTAAAGAGAGCCATCAATATTCAGAAACTGAGATTTTAAAGATTAATTTTCCCAACCTCGGAGTGTCTGTTCTGCTGCTTGTTAAGGATACAAGCTATGTGAGAAGGAAACCAGCATATCAGGCACAGTCACCAGGGAGTCTGCACAACTCAGGGCCCGTGGTCAAAGGTATTTTCCATGTAAGAACAGAGAGAGAGGAGGGCTGTGGGATCTACATTCAATGTACGTGGTAAGTCTCCCCCCATCACCAGTCCTGGGATTGAACTCAGGGTCTTACTGGTGCTAGGCAAGTGCGGTACCACTGAGATCAGCCCCTTTAGTTTCTGTTTTTTTGTTTTTGCGACTGGGTCTCACCAGTTGCTCTAGTTGGCCTTAAGCTTGTGATCCTGTACGCCTCCACACACAGACAGTGAATCTTAAGAGAGAAATACAGTAATGCCTCGGTTCACGAATGCTTCTGTTCATAAACAATTTGGTTTGCAAATAGAAACATTTGGCAAAATTTTGCTTTCTTTTTGTCAAACTCTGCATCAGGTGACAAACACAACTGTGGCCCTCGTCCCTGCACGTACATGTACATGGCCATGTTCCCCAGAATCGAGGAAGAAACTGAAATCGTGAACTGAGGTACAACTGTAATATTCTATAGCCAGTCTAATCATTTGGGAGGAAGGCAGGAAAGGAACAATTTTTTTCAGTACATACATATTTAGCAGTGCATTATTTATGTTAGCTCATTCTTAGTTCTCACAAAATACTGTGTTAGTGAGTTTTTCATCACTCTGACAAAATACCTCAGATAAACAACATAATAAGAGAAAAAATTTAATTTGGCCCATGGTTTCAAAGGTTTCAGTCCATGATTCCATTGCTGTGGGCCTCTGGCAAGATGGAAACATCATGAGAGAAGGGCCTGGTGGAACAAAGCTGCTCATCTGTGGCATCTGAGAACCAGGGTTGGGGGTGGGGGAACCAGAGGAAGGGCTAGAGGCAAAATACAGTCCCCAAGGTCCCACCTCTATGACTCACTTCTCTCAACTAGGCCCCCACCTCCCAACTTTTTATTCAGTAATACCTCAGGTTACAATCTCATCAATGGGCTAATCTGCCGGTGAGTTAGAGCCCTCAAGATGCAATCATCTTCTGAAAGCTGAACCTCTGAATACATAAGACTTTCAGGGAACATTTTAGATCTAAACCATAGCAAGGTCCCACCTTTGCCACCTTTAAGGGGTTCCACCATAGGTGGGAATGGTGGCACATGCCTGTAATGCCAACACTCTGGGAAGCTGAGGCAGGAGGCTTGAGAGTTCAAGCCCAGCCTGGGCAACTAGGGAACTTAGCAAGACCCTGTCTCAAAAAAAAAAAAAAAAAATTCAGAAACTTAAAGAACTTGGGGATATAACCCAGTGCAAAAGCCCTGTGTTCAATCCTCAGTACCAAAGGAGAAGGAGAAAAGGAAGAGGAGGAAGAAGAGGAGAAAGAGAAAGAAGTTGTTATTGTTCCATGAAGCATCTCCCAAAAGCATCAGAGGCTGGGGACCAAGCTTTAACACTTGGATCTTTGGGAAACATTCAAGATGAAACTACAACAAATTCTATGAATGTATGTGTTTGCTTTTGTTTTGTTCTTTGTGGCTGTTTCCAAATTAAGAAACTGAGGCTATGAGAAGTTAACACACTCTAAGTCACACTGCCAGTTTGACTTAATTCTAAGGCTCTTTCCATTGTATCACACTGCCTGTGCGTGAGTGTGTGTCAGAGGTGGAGGGAGCCGGTGCATATGAAGGAGTATTGTATATGTATGTGTGTGACTGCGTAAGTCTGGATGTAAGTGAGTGACTCTGTGTCTGTGTAAGGATGTGTGTACATATGTGAGTGTAGGTACCATAAAGGAATGGTGGGCAACAGCAAAGTCGGTTATTTTCCTTCTCAGCCATGGCCGAGCTGCCTGGAGCGCCCTGTGGCCCACTGGATAAACGAAATGTTCTGGGGTACAGCGAAGTACTGAAAAGTCTGCAAAACTGAAAACTCTCTGAAGGTGGGTCTCTGCCCTGAACCCAGCCAAGGAATAGCTTGGCAATCACTATCTAGACTAAAAACAGGGTTAGGACTGAGGTAGTAGTTACAGTAGACTTGAACTGGATTGTATGTGGGTTGGCAAGTGAATATGTCTTTGCGTCTTCCGATCATCAGCAAATACGTTTTTTATCAAGTGTTCAGTTAGTTGTTTCAAAGCCCTGAGGAACATCCCCAGCAAATAAGACCAGTTCATAAACTGTAAAAAATAATAAAAAATAAATTTTAAAAAACAGCCCCCTCCAATTGGGGAAGACCAGTGAGAGCAGTCCTCAACTGCCACCCACCGGGATGATTCTGAGAGGCTGAGGGCAGGGTCTCTAGGCCCAGCCTCCTAACCTAGCTGTCCCTCTGCAGCTCACATGTACCAGCATTCCTCACGGCCGCTCTCTAACTGAGGAAAGGCTGTTCCCTAAACCTGCCTTCATGGAATGCCCATCTCACATTCCTCAGAGCAAACCCTCAGCGACCCTCATCACATACACACAGCGGGTGGGGTTCAAATGCATCCCAAGGAGAGACCAGATTGTGACAAGACCCCACGCAATGTCGCCAGCTTTCTCTTTTCCTGGTGTGGCAGTTAAAGGAATGGTTTATCAGTGAGTGAGTAACTTTGTTATAAAGGGTAACTCTGAGAATGGCTCATGAAAGCTGTAGGTTAGAGGTAACTCTCAGCAGGCTGGTGGCCTCCCAGGGAAGAATTTTGTCAGAGTGCAAGCAAACATGATTTATTCTAGCAGATACATATCCCTGAATCTATTCTGATAAATAAAAATCTAATTATTTATTAGCTAAATTTAAGTAATACATATACCAAATCATTTGTATTCCTCCCGACACCTATAGTAAGGAGGGCTTTAGAAGTGGAAAGTCTCCAAATAGGCCATCTTCTACATTTCCTACAGAGCCATAGCAATCGGAGAGAGAGAGCTAGTCTCTAAAGCTACTTAATGGAATTTATGTGGCAGAAGAGGAGAAAAAAATTTCTTTCCTTTACCTATTGTGAGTTCTCCAGGTACAGCCCTATTAATAAGACTAAAAAAGGCAGATTAACAAGAGAAAAACAAGCAAAAGCCTATTAACACATACATCATGCACACATGTGACAGTACCCAATGATGAGCAAATCAAAGGGCAGTTAGAACATGGGTCCATAAAACACCTTAACAAAGAATAATAAATTTTCAGAAAAGTAACAAGACAAAAGAGAAGGACTTGGAATTTATGGGACAGAGGTTGTGGGAAGGCAAATCTATGAAGAAACAAAAGGAAGACAGGGGCTAATTAATAAGGTTTGTCACCAGGGTCCTCTAGTGCCACCTTTGGGCTGACACGGGTCTAGAGTCATATGTAGTGATTAATTTCTGTTCTGCCTGATAGGGAGGGGAGGAGGGGTCCTTTTATAAATTTATGTCCTGCTTTGAAATCAATAGAGATGGGGTGGGCTTTCCTCATGTCTAATTTTCAATTGCCTTGAGCTCAAAATAATTCTTATGTCACAGCAGTATTTGGGGGGCCATCCTTCAATGTCAACCTGAGAATTCCCACCAGCAGGCACTCACCGGGCATCCCTCCTCTGTTCATGGTGGGAAATTTGCTGAGAGACTCGCCTAACAAGTGTGTCTGCCCTCCATGAACCTGAAATTTCTTTTGCAGAGACAAGGCTTTCTAAAGTAAAATGTTAAAAGAAAGAATAACAGTGATTCTTTGTGTCCAGATGAAAGACATTAAGTGAATACCTGCCAAGCCTCCTTCACCACTCAGCACTCACGGAGGCCTGGAGTTCCTCACTGCCCACAGTGGGCCATTCGCTCAAGCTGCTCCCTGAGCAAAGCATGGTTGTCCACCCATCCTCTCTCTACAGAGCCCCTCCTCAAAGGCCACCCACTCTATGACATTCCCAGACACCCTACTCAAAATGAGTGACACCTTCACTGGTCTCTCACTGTGAGCCACTTAGACCTAGAATTGGGAGTTGCTTATAATTGTTTCATGAGGAGAAAAAAGGAAATCAGGGCAAAGCTCCCTGGAGCTTATTATTCTTTTCAAATTTTTATTATATATGAAATACATTTTTATGGAAGAAGGAGGAAAGAGAGAAGAAGGAGAGGAAGGGGGGAGGAAGAAAAGAAAAGGAAGAGGAGGATGTAGAGGAGGAAGGAAGAGGGGGAGAAGAGAAAGACGGGGTGGGGAAGAGGTAAGCGAGCAAAACATTTAAGAAAAGACATGGTTCTTACCTTGAAGAAAATGATAATCAAGTACAAGAGGCAACTTGATAGTGAGACCTTGTCTCAAAAAAAAAAACAAAAAACAAAAAACAAAAAACAAAAAAAACGAGGTGACTTACATTCAGATAACGGATGATGAAACAGCAGCATTTCATAAGTCCTATAGTAGAAGTAAAAACAGTACGACATGGGAAGCCAGTTCCCATGGACAACTGAGGAGGACTTAATGAAGGAAGTAGAATTTAAGCCTGTTGGAAATGAGGGAAGGGTAGTCCAGGAAGAAATAACAGTCTAAGTAAAGGCACAGAGATGAGATTATACCGAGGATATTCGGGGACTGCTGAATCGCATTTAGTTGACAGCAGAATGTCTGCCATGAGCTGAAGTTTGATTGCCCAAAAGTTCGTATGTTGAACGCTAATCCCAATGTGATGCTATTTGAAAGTTGAGCATGAGGAGGCAACTAATGAGTATGGAGGCATCATGAATGGAATTTTTCAGGGAAATTTCTCCCTCATAAAAGGAAGCCAGAGAGCCTGCTAGCTGTCTTTCTGCCATATGAACAGGCAGAAAGAAGCTGTTTGTCTGTAAACCAAGAGGAGAATCACCAGAAACCCACCCTCCTAGGCACTCTGCTCTGACTTCTATTTGTCTATGTGTCATGCAACACAATAACAAATATGTCATTTGAATATGGGGGTGTTCCTCACTTGCAACCCAGAAAACTTTATTTGTGTTCCATCTTCAGTTTGTGGTGTGGGCCACTCTCTGTGCTGGCCTCCTCCAAGATCTCAAGGCAGAGAGAAAGGCAAGTGCACCTCCCACACAGACCCTTAACTGCAACTGGGGAACACCTGCCCTCACCCCACCCTCGTTCCGGATTTCATCCCCACAGGGCAGTCAAACCAAAGCCCTTCCTTTTCTCCTCTCCCTTTCTCCTAAGCTCCTCCTTCCGGCCCAGGGAATGTCCTTACTGACCTTGTCATGTCCCATCTAACTGCCTCTTCAAATGTTAATGTGGATAATGCTAAGCACTAATCTTCCAGCTTGGCCTATAGAATACATAAACCTCACTTTTTAAGAAAAACTGAGGGACAAGAGAAATAAGAAATGGGAGGAAAAAATGGAAACAAATCTTTTATAAATAGGGAGGGAGGAGGGGTGAGGGGAGGGGGATGGGAAAAAAAGAAGCAACAAGATCTATCAGGTATAGGTACAAATCCCCTATGATGAATGTTATCACTATGTACATCTAAAATGTACCATTAAAATAAAATTTAAAAAAAAAAAAGAAAAACTAGGCCTACACATAAAAATCTTGCAAATAATACCACAACCATTGTCTCTGAAATGCACTTGAGACCCTACTTGGGAAGAGAGAAATTGAAATTGTGTCTACTCTTTGGCTAGATCCTGTCAAGCCCCTATGCAGTAAAGGACTCAGCGTTGCCCACATCACAGTCTGGCCTTGTCCTGGGCCAGAAGGAGCTTGTCTCCAAGTGTCCTTGTTTATAGAGAGGCTTTGCACCACACTGAAAGGTGTAACATGTGGTGGGGATTTTGAGTCGTATCATGCAAATTCAGCCCTGGAGGAGCTAGATCCTGACATCAGCCATGTGTGCAGTCAGCCACTGAACCCCAGTTCAACCACAGAGCCCCAGGTCAACCATGGAACCTTAGTAAAATCCCAGGTCAGGACTGGGGATGGGGCTCAGTGGTAGAGAGCAGGCCAGCATATACAAGGCCCTTAGGTAGATCTCCAGCACCATATAAAAGAAAGACAACCAAACCACCTCTGGGCGCAGGCTCAGGCATACCTCCCTGGTAGGCATCGGCAGTACTCTACACATGGTATAGTGCCTCTTTGCTGGATGAATTACACCATCTGTGACACGGGGAGAGGATGGCTAAATGCTCCAAATTTGGAAGTTTCTGTGACTCTGCCCTCAGCTGATGTTTTTTCCCAGTATTGAGGATTGAACCCAGGGCCTTTGCATTGAGCTACATCCCCAACCTTTTTTTTTTTTTTTTTTCGAGACAGGTTCTTGCTAAATCACTAGGTTGCCCAACTGAGGCTTGAACTTACTCCAGCCTCCACCTCTCAGAACACTGGGATTACAGGCATGCACCACCCTGCCTGGCCTTTGGCTTATTTTTATCCATATCTCTCTGTGTACTAAATCATAACTGTCAGCTCAAAGCCTTTTGGCAAACTCTGTGAGTCCTTCTAGCAGATTATAAAATCTTGAGAAGCCCCTGAACTTATAGCTGATGTCAGAGCATGTGTGGTTTGGGGACCAAAATGTTGGGAGCAAGGAGAGTCATGGCCACTCTCATCAACTCAGCCTGGCTTGGAAAGACACCAGCCACTGGTGGCCTCAGCTCTGTGTGGCACAAGAATTCAGAAGCGATAAACTGATAAAGCTTTCGAGTATTCTCACCTTACCTGGGTATCTGGGCTTTTTCCATCAGTTTCCCCAAAAACACGATAGCAAATATAAGAAACAGAATTTTTTTTATTCTGTTATATTTCTTTTCTTCCTATTTCTATTCTTTCTATTTTCTATTCTATTTTTGTCAAATTCTATTTCTATTCAAAACAGTATAGAAAATAGAATTTCTCGTTGCAACATGGCTTATAACTTTTTTAGGGAAATTATAAACTTGCTGAAAATTTGACAAAAAGTTCTGAAATCTCACCCCAGCAATATATGCATTATGTGAAAAGCTCCAGGAATCCTGAAGCCTGACCCTAAAAACCTCTGCCTCCCAGAACCTAAATATGATCCTGCAGCAATGTAAAGAGTGAAGAGTAATCATATGAAGAACTCTAAGCAAAAATCCACAACCCAGAGGCAGCTACAAAGCCCATCAAATGCTCATTGTTACTTAAATCTACTCTACAGGTTTCTGAGATAGCATTAAGGACACTAGAGATAATTTTTGGCAAATGAGTGATAATCAAGAAACATGGTTACTGTAAAATCAATCCAGGCTCCTTGAAGATACTGATGCTAAATAACCCAGATACCAAAGGACTAATGCTGTATGATTCTCCTTATGTCAGGTAACTAGAATGACAAGTATATACAGAAAGAAATAGAAGGCCAGTTACTCAAGGTTGGGAGGATACAAGGTATGGGGCATCATGTTTAGTAAAGATAAAGCTTCAATTTGAGATGACTAAAAAGTTTTGGAGCTAGATGGTGGAAATGTGAATGTAATTAACACCACAGAACTGTATACTTTTAAGTGGTTAAGACAGCAAATCTCATGTATATTTCTCCACAATTGAAAAAAATATATACAGATCCTAACATGCCTACATGATGGAAGTATCAAGCAAGCCCAGGGCCTAATGTCTTAGGAGAAACACAGAAACTTTCTGTCCTCATCCTTGAGGAACTCCATCCAATACCTGGATATCTTAATCCCAGCTAGATACAATGAATATGATAGCAAGAATAGCTGATCTGAGTTGACTTTGAAGCTTGACTTGACTTTGAAGTTACTAGAAATCACAGAATTCACCTTGAAGTAACACTTTCATGAAATCAAAGATGTGTCACATGAGAGGTTTTATTCTTATAAATCTGGCAGAAATTTATCAAAGATTTTCTTTCATTTTTAAAAAATTTTTAATTTTTATTAGTTCATGTTTGCAGTACAAGATCATATTCATTGTGGGGAATTGGTACATGTATATACATATCTCAATTCTTTTTTTCCCCCTTCTCCTCCACCCTCCTTTTTTTGTTTTTTGGGTTTTTTTTTTGGGGGGGGGTTGGTTTTTTGTTTTCTTGAGACAGGGTCTCACTATGTAGTTCAGGCTGGCCTTGAACTCATTATACACCCCAGGTTGGCCTCGAACTCACAGCAATCCTCCTGCCTCAGCCTCCCACATGCTGGGATTATAGGCAAGCACCACCACACCTGGCACCACTCTCTTTTAAAAAAAAAAATTTCCAGCATCTGATTCATTTATTTATTAGTCCTATCAAGTTAACTAACATAAATACAGATTAACAGCTAGACTAACAGGCCAAAAACATGAAAAACATACAAGACAATTATATTAAATCAAGGCACACTTTTAGATACCTGTCCATGCTGGATTACCACTAGCCAGGGTGCAGAGGACTTTTTCCCTCCTGCTTATCAGAAGCTGCTAGTCTTCTACCCAAGGAACCTGACAATTTGGGGACAGGCCTGATTGGCCTAGCCACTAGTTCAACAGAAACTCAGGGCTTGGCCAAGAATACAGCAAAACGAACAGTAGCTCAGGCTGCCACCAAGCTCCAGGGAGCACTTGTATGGGATTGCTTGAACTTTGAGAAAAGCCACAGGATGAATAGAGTCCCAGTTAGTCACTACCCAGATCCAGTGAGAAACTTTAGCCATATAAAGACTGGCTGTTGGGGGATATGAGGAGAAAAAAAGAATAGTATCTATTTAATTAAGGCATTAACTGCATTGTTCATCAGGAAAGATAAATGCACACCACAGCATAAATAAATATGTACTTTAAAACCTTGGACTACATCATAACTAAAGCTTATAAAAATTAAAAAATTGTTGGTTCTCAAATTTCAAAATATTGTGTTCTAAAGGAATAGGGACTGAAATTGCAGTGCTCAACACAAGATCCAGCAACCCAAACATAACTCCAGATATTAGTTCCCTCTGCATTTACCAGCAAATAGTTAATGAATATTTAATGAAGGGTGGCAGGGTCTTTCTTTAGTTCCTTCCTTGTAGGAGCTTATGACCATTAAAGGGGAAGCAGAAATATATAAAAAATATTTTTGATAGCTGCAGGAGTTTTTCCTCCTAACAACCTTCCTGACACCGAATGTGGGGTTCTTCCACACCAACCAATTCTGTGACACTGACTAGTAGCCTACAGTTAAATTCCATTCTGGCGTTCCCACCTGAAGATGGCATCAAATTCCACAGGTTAGGGCTCAGTCCCACAGACTTCCCCTTTTTCAGAAGCCACTTGCAAGTTTTGGGTTCCCGGGTTACCCGTGCTAAGCTACAAAGTAGGAGGTTCCTTCAACCCACCACCCTCGGGTTCAGTAATCTGCCACAATGGCTCACAGAACTCATGAAGGCACTTTACTTACATTTACTGGTTTATTCCTTCATCCCAGGAACGGCCAGTGGGAGAGACGCCAGGGAGCTTCAGGCACGCCACCCTCCCAGCACCTTGATCTGTTCACCACCCAGGAGCTCTCCAGATTAGTCAGTGGCTTTTAAGAAACTCAGTCCCCAGCCACTCACCTCTCCCCTTCCCAGAGGTCATGCGCAGGGCTAGAAGCTCCAGCCCTCTCCTCTAATCACTCGGTCTTTCTAATAACGAGCCTCACTTTAAAGCTACCCGTGGAAGCCACCCTAAATCACCTGATTAGCAACAAGTGTGATGGAAATGGGCTTGTCAGGAGTAAACAAAGACACTCCTTTTCCTCAGGAACTTCCAAGGGTTTCGGGAACTTTGTCCCTGGGACAAAACCAAGTATATTTTTGTGTTACACCACAAGAGTAAAATGAAGCATTCAAAATGATTTTCAAACGGGCACAAAGGAAGACTGAGCAATTTTACTGGGGGTAATGAACCAAGAAAAGCTTCCGCCAGGAGGCCATGGCTGCGTTTTAGAAGACGATAGGTATTCCCTGGATAGACAATGAGTGGGATGGTAAAGGAACCGCAAAGGATGGTCCTCCAAGCCCACTGGGGGTGGCAGAAGCTCCCGGGGATTTCTGCAGGCCCTCCTGATCCTTCTCTCTGGCTCTTCTGTGTCCTCATTCTTTATCCAAAAATCAAAGGAACTTTTTAAAACATACATCAAATTTGATCAGTCTCCTGCTTTCAACTCTCTAAGTATTTTCCATCTCACAGGGAATAAACTCCAAACCCCTTACGCTGGTCAACAAGGTCCTATTTGGTCTGCCTCCTGCCTACTTCTCTGTTGTAAAATAACATTTTCCCCCTTTGCTGGCTCCCTTCAAGTCTGATGAGCCTCATAACCATCCTTCAGACACACAGTGCCCCTTCCCACCTCCAGGTCTTCATATTTTCTGTACCTGAGGTTGACAATGGAAGGCCTGTCAACAATGCAAGAAGTGTGGAGGGAGGATAGTGAAGGGTCGATAACAGAAGCTCTGATGTCTGATCGTCTTGACCAAGGCCTTGCTCTTCCTCTTATTAGTTATGAGAAATTAATTTCTCTACACCTTGTTTTCTTCATCTGTAGGATGCATACACCAGACAAAAATAGTGCTGACATCATAGGGTCATTCAAAGAATCAAGTGAGTTCATTTATGCAAAGCATTTAATATAGTGTTCAGCACATAAGATAATGGTAAAGTTCTTTTCCTGTAGGGGAAGGAGGAAGCAAAGCACGGAAGGTCAAGGTTCCTCTTACCATATCAGTGACTGAAGGTGAGAGATGGAGTCAAATTGACTAGGAAAGAGACTTTTGCATTCCTTTATCCAGTATACTTTGATTCTAGACAGACAATGGTCTAGACATGAGGAAAGTTACTGTTATAACAGCATGGCTTTGGATTTAGCCTCAAACACCCACAGCGGACTTTTTCTCAATTCCTACAGCAGACTAGCCCAACTCCAGGTGTGAGTCTTTCTTAACTGCGAAGCAAGTGGGAAAGCATGTTGGGCTAGAAGTTGAGACTTGAATTCTGATCTTCATCTGAAAATAAGGAGGGTCACAACTTTCCTAATGACCTCACAGAATTGCCTCGTATATAAAATAAATAAAAAGCAGGAAATTAAAGTCTTTTTGTGCTGACTCCCCCTTGACATACATTTCCTCTCCTCCTACTCATTGTTAATAATTTTTATTTATCCTCTCTTGGAAAAAAAAATATTGTGCCTAACTCTATTTTATATGTGTGCTTTTTACATTTTTATAAAATGGGATCATGGAAGTTTTTAAACATAAACTTTAAACACTTTGATACTTGTCCTATCAGGAGGTATCATCCAAATCTCCTCTTATGATTCAGGGCTCACTGACTGACTCAAATCCAAATAGAATATGGTAGAAGTGATGTTATGCCAGGTTCTCGGCCAGTACTTAAGAAACTGGCAGCTTCCACTTCCTGTGTCTTCAGATGCTTGTCCTTGGAGCCCAGCCACCATGCTGGGAAGATGCCAAGCAACCACATAAAGAAGGCACGTTGAAGGCGACAGTCAGCTTCAACTGTCAGACATGTGAATGTGAAAACCCTCATATGCATCCAGCCCAAACATCTGGTCACCTCAGCCTGTAGGGTACCCAGGTGACTCCATGTGTAGCAGAGGCAAGCTCTTCCTGCCAAGCTTCCCCAGTCTGCAGGTTTGTAAAGTGAAGTTAATGACTGTCATAGTTTGAAGCCACTGAGTTTGGGGTGTTTTCTACAGAGCAATAGATAACTAAAGCAGTGATCTTAATTTATCCCCCCACTTGTGAAAATTATTCTTATACATTCAATAAAATATTGTGGAGATCTTTCAATAGTAACACACGTATCTAAATAGTGTATTTTAATAATCTAGCCCTCTATTGTATGGATATTCCACACTAAATCAGTCAATGTGCTATTGATAGACATATAGATTGTTTCTAGATTTTGCTAGTATAAACAAGCATTTCAACATATTTGCACTTCACATTTCAATGTAATGAGCACTGCAACATATTTTAGGAATATATTTGCGAGTTAAATTTATAACACTTAAATATTGGGCCAAAAGGAATGAACATTTTTATTTGTTTGTTTATTTTTTTGTTTGTTTATTACAATGGGGTCTCTTCATGTAGCCCAGGCTGACCTCGAATGTGAGACAATCCTCCTGCTTCAGCCTCCCGAATGCTGGGATTACAGGCATGAGCCACCACACCCGGCTCAGAATGCGAGTTTTAAATTCTGATAATTATCACCAGATTCCACATCCCTTCTCCCCCCAAATGGTAAAGGTTGGATCATTTTTCACTGCTATCTGCTGGTCCACATCTTCAATATTGGATTCATCAGACTGTTAAATTTTGACCAATCCAACAAATTTTTAAAAGATCTGTTTTGTTTACATTCCTTTAATTATGATTGAGAATATTCTGGTTTAAATTCTCTGAAAAAGCACAAAGCAAATCAGGTTTTAGTAAATTTGGGAAAAATAACCACTCACCAGGCCTGAAGTTTCAAGGAACTAGGATGTCTCCAGAGCAGCCCTGAAGACTTCTCTTCTTCCTTCCTTAGAGAACCCGAGCTTCGTCCTGGTGTTAGGGATCCCTGTGTTCTGGACTTGGTACTTAGCCCAGGAGCCAATCTCCAATCAGCCTAAACCAACGGTCCTCAAACTTTTGAACTGTCTTGACTCCCTTTAAACTCTTAAAAATATTGAGGCTCCCTAAAGTGCTTTGTTCATGTAGATTATACCTATTGATATTTATCATATTTTAAAAATCAAAAATGAGAAAACTTACATTTGAGGGGCTGTGGGTTGAGGGCAAATCCAGGGCCTCGCATGTACCAAACAAGTACTCTGTCACCAAGCTACATCCCACAGAGTATTAATTCATTTAAAATAACAATAATAAACTATCACATGCTAACATATTTTATAAAAATTAACTAATTTTCAAAATAAAAGATGGATAAAACAAAGACATTGTTTTAATTTTTTGCCATTTTATTTGTTTCTTGATAGAAGACAAATTAGATTCACAGCTCTGCTTCTCCATTCAATCTGTTACAATACTGGTTTCGTTTAAATAAATTAAGATGATTCAGTGTCTCACAGATACATGCAGTATTTCAATGGTTTTTTCCAATAATTGCAAATATTATTCTCTGATATTAGGCTAGAATTTGATAAGAAATATATTCTTCGGAAGAAGTAAGTAGCATTTAAGCAACAAATATTCTCTCACACTTGTGGAGGTCGAGAGCCAAAGGTCGAAGTGCCAGCAAGGCTGGATTCCGGCAAAGGTCTGGGAGCTTGTCAAGAACATAGTTGTAGCTGTAAGTTTTAAAAAATTCTCATTGTTACTTACAATTCTAATTTTATCATGGACAACAGATATTACTGTTTTCCTTTTATTTATAAAATTTTATTGTGTATATTTAAAGTATATAACATGACATTACAAGACACTGTAGATCAGGCATGTTGAATCTCTAGCCCACCTTTTTGTTCCCTTCTTGGTTTGTTTTTTTTTGAGTGAAAAGAAATGTCCTTGGGTCCCATATAAAATAGATAGTTTAATTAATGTATATACATAACAAAACTTCCTTTTTAATACTTTTTTTTGTGCCGGGGGTCAAACTCAGGGCCTTGTGCTTGCTAGGCAAGCACTCTAACCACTGAGCTAAATCCCCGGCCCCTAATACATTTTTTAAAAAGCAGGCCACAGCTTGAACACACCTGCTATATACATAGTAAAATGGTCACCATACAGAAACACATTAACATATCCGTCATCTCACACGCATCTGCTATAGTTTGGATGTAAAATGGAACCTAAAAGTTCTTCATGTTAAAGAATTTTTTCCCCAGCTTGTTATTACTATGAGGTGGTAAAACTTTTTTTTTAACTAAGAGAAGACAATTTATTTAGAAGACAGTTTATTTAAAAGTGGTGAAAAGAGGGGAAAGGGTCATGACAGATAGCTACTCAAAGAGTAGGGAGCATTCGAAAGTGAAATATTCCTGGAGGTGGTGAAACTTTGAGAGGCGGGACCTGGTGGGAAGTCTTTAGGTCACTGAGGGAGTGCCCTCAAAAATAACTGTGGGACCTCAGTCTCCTTCACTTCCTCTTTCTTCCCTTCCCAGCCAGGAAGTAAGCAGCTTGCTCTGCCAAGTGCACCCCACCTTGCCACCCAGCACCTCCGTCAGAGGCTTAAAAGCAATGAGTCCAACTGTTCATGAACTGGAACCTCTCACACCAAGGGCCCAAATAAATCTTTTCTTTTTATAACTTACTTATCTCAGCTATTTGTTATAGTGATGGAAAACCGACTAACACATTATCCTATTTTCCTGTGGCAAGAGCAACTATAATCTACTCATTTGGCAAAATTGGGGCCTGGTCAGGGGGTTGCATCCCTGGGGATATGACCTGGAAGGGTGAATTCTGTTCTTCTTTTTTTAGAAGTTTTTACTTTAGTTTATTAGTACTGCATGTAGTACATAATGTTTACCTTCCTTGTGGGAAGGTGGTACATATAAATATCTTAATTCCTTTCTTCATCCCCTTTTCCCTTCCCTCCCTTCCCCTGCACCCATTCCTTGGTGGTCTTCCTTTTTTTATGGCATACATGTTTGCAATATATAATGTTTACATTCCTTGAGTTGGTACATGTACATAACACATTGCTTTTGTTCATCCCTTACCCCTTTCTTCCCTCCCTCCTCCTTCCATCTCTTGATCCTTTTCTCCTTTGACTATGATCTGTCTCTGGCGGGGTGTGTTCTGGTCCCTGACTCCTCCCATCCCTCTCTGCTTCCTGCCCACCATAAAGTAAGCAGCTTTCCTCCGTCATGCCCTTCCATCATGATATTTCTGCCTTGGAGCCAGCTAACCATGGGCTAAATTTCCTGAAACTGTGAGCCAAATTAAATCTCTCCTTTTTTAGGCTGTGAACGTCAGTTGTGTCTCAGTGAGGACAAATATGACAAATACTGATACCTAAAGACTTCTATTTTTTAAAATCCTGCAGATGGGCTACTCTACTCATGTAAGTTCTTGAAAGCTGATAGCTAATCTACTTTTTCTTCATCTGTTCCATTACACTGAATTACCTGTATCTTTATTCTTATTTTTATTAGTAAATTTTTGTAGTACAGAATGATTACATTCACAATGGGAAATTGGTACATGCACATAACACATCTTAATTCTTATTATCTCTCCTTCTCCTTTTCTCCATCTTCCTCCAATGAATTACTTGAGAAGAGAAACTATCTTTTATTTCTGTGCCTGGAAGGATTTGGTCATAACAGGAAGTCAATAGATTTTTTTAAATAAATTAATGAGTATCTGAATGAATTAGTAAATTAAAAAGCAAACCAGTTCCCCTTTTAGGGATACCTGTCATTTCCCTATGTCCGCCATTTTCTCACCATTTTAGTGATAGCAGGTTTCTTCCTTCCATCCTGGGTTCTGGTAGGGCTGCTACTCATAGGATCCCACTCATCACCATGACCAGAGGGTTGGCATATCATCCAAGCTGGATAACCTTGGTATTCTTCATCACTCATCACAGGGATCAGTCCAAGGACAGGCAGACGACTCAAGCAAACCAATCAATTCCCTGGTATTTGGATGCTGGGAGAAAGATGTTGTTGCCTGCTTTAAGTATGTAGATTACATATCCCAGGAGACAGGAGGGATCATCTTTTCTGCTTCAAAGTAACCTACATACAGTAGAATAAAATGTGGAAAACACAAATAGAATCAAAGAAGGGAGGAAGGAGAAATGAGAATAAAAAAGAAGAATGAGATGGAAAGTGATCCAATAGTATTTCTTGGAGCTCTGATTCTGCCATCCAGGCTGCCTTATCCATGCCATTTGCTTCCTGTTTTTCTCCTCATAGTTTGTCCTCCCTGACATGCTCCAAGGAGAAATTACACCTTCACCAAAGTGAAGCTCCTCTCTAAAACATTTAGACTGCACCACAAGTTGTTACTGGTTGCTTCCACCCTGAAAACACAGAAGAAAACACAGAGTACACAGGACAGTCTCTAGCTTTCATCTGTCAGACTTTACAGGAATCACACCCTTTTCCTCATAGCAACATGCTGTGGTGTATCTCATATGTATGTGGCTTCACATCTGAGCCACACTAGGCGAATATGGCCTTCCACTCAGTGGTCCCACACCCAGTGCCTCAGTGTGTTTAGACAGCAATATTTCAGAATTTATTTGGACTTCCTAAATTTTCTGATATTTCTTATGACTTGATTAAAACATTCTAATCCTAGTGTAAAATCAATTAGATTTCACCAAGAATATAATCCAAACAAAAATGGAGTTTTAGATATGTTTAAAATGATGCAAATATGAGAAAAACTATACATTCCATTAGGAAAAAAAGAATATAATTAAAGAACACCCATAACATTAAATTTACTGGAGAATAGAATAGGAAGAACCCTCGAAGACATAGGGGTAGGAAAAAAATTTATGAACAAAACCCAGACTGCACGGGAAACAATACAAAGAATCAGTGCTTGGGACCACATGCTATTAAAAGGTTTTTGCACAGCAAAAGAAATCACCAATAGAGTAGGGCGAAAACCCACAGACTGGGAAAAA
>PVJO010017090.1:0-37543 GCA_004026905.1 Hystrix cristata | reverse complement strand
CATAACTGTAAATAAGGACAAAGAGGTGTAATAGATATTATATAAAAGGAGGATGGTGTGCAGAGGAGAGGAGTGCTAGAAAGAAAGAAGGGGAAAAGCAGAAAGGCAACAGGGGAAAGAGAGGGGAAAGGGAAAATATGGAAAATGATGAATGAACCTGATATAAATAGGGAGGGAGGGAGGAGAGGGGAGGGGTGGGAGAGAGGGGGAGAACCAAGATGCACCATGTATAGGTACAGAATAAATGTAATGAATGTGACCAATGTATGTAGAATGTACCAATACATGTTCTTGGTTTAAAATAAAAAATAAATAAATAAATAAATAAATAAATAAATAAATAAATAAAGACAAAATCTCTTTAAACTGTGCTATATGTAAAAGGAAGAATCTTTATATATACTTTTATTTTCTTCTTCTTTTTCTTTGAAAATAGGTATATTAAGAATTCCAAAAATAGTATTGAAACATTATCTTTGGATATTAATCTGCTTTAAAGAATAATTTGACACATTTAGTTTTGTAAACATATCCAACTATTTTTACACTTAACTTTATAACTAAGTGGCTTTGGTGTTGATCACAAATCATTTTATATCTTCCTATTCTTTGGAATAAATTCTCAGTCTACTTGAGTATCTATTCAAATAATGTTTTTCATGAACAAATATTACCTCACAAATCGATGTAACACTTTCTAAACTATTGCTTTACCTATGAATGTCATTACATTGCTTCTTAATAGGAACAATACCTCTTGAGTGGAAAGTTTTGAATACCAGTGTTTTCTCCTGAGGAATTATAGGTACTTAAACCATAAGAAGAAAGTTATATATGTGGTAAATTCGTAATATTGTTCTGCGCAAAAGGGATCACACTTAATCTGTGTCATTCCATAGGTAACACTAAGATCAAAAGGTAAAAGCTATGCAGAAAATTGGGTGAATAAAAAGACAAGTTGTCTAATGCTCACAGCTTTTTAACCATGGAGACAAGCCTGCCTACGAAGTCACAAAATACAATACAAGCATTCCCCAGTGATTTAGTACCTACCTCTTAGGGTATTTGTGTTTTTTTGTTTTTTTGTTTTTTGGTTTTTTTTGTGGTGCCAGGGATTGAACTCAGGCCCTTGTGCTTACAAGGCAAGCACTCTAATCACTGAGCTAAATCCCCAGCCCCCTCTTAGGGTATTTGTAAACATAGTTTACACTAGATAACTTTCTTCTAGGTAACTTTCTGACTCTAAAAATAAAAGGCTCACTCTTTTTTTAAAGCTAATGTGCTCCTTAGTAAGTTATGATTAGTTGGAATCATCAAGATAAGCATCAAATATGTGAAACTTATATCTATGTATCTATCTGAGATTATGTATTTGAAGTAATAAAACCTTAATTCTTGGGATAGTTGGTAATAGCCTGTTGTCCATGAGAGTATTGCAGGGTTTTGCTAAATCATGACAAAGATTGCATTTTAGGTATTCTGTGGATGTTATGGCTCCTTTGCTGCCATCCTTTCTGAACCCTGCTTTGAATACCAGACAGATGGTGAACTAGGCAGTCGTATAGCTCAGACTGGAATCCTCAAGAGGATTGTAACCAAGGCAAAAGCCCTCTGGTGGAAGATAGGTTTGCAACGCCATTACATAGTATGTGGCTATTAACTAGAGGAATTCTAAACAGTCTTGTAGGAGCCATTTTAAGCTTTTGAAAAAGGTAAATAGTTTCAAATGTTACTTGGAGTGTGAAGTTTAAATATTTAATGTCTAACATACAAGAAAAAAAAAAGAACCGTGTTTGTATTGTTAAATAACGTATACCAACCAAATAAAAGGGTGGAAGAGAACAATAATACAGATTCTGCTCTTCCATTTTAGAGATCTGTAGCTAAATATGCAAAGCACTATTCTCACTTTTAAATGTGACATAAATTATAGTTGAGCCAGATGGAAGAAAACAACCGAGAGGAAAATAGCAAAGAGAAGTTGAACTTTACTTTTTTAATTTCAGCACCTGTTCTATCTTCCCTAAGTGATCGGTGCCCATAGTCCAGAGCATTAGTAAAGGAAAACCAAAAGCATACTGATGTTTAAAATAACTTGAGAACCTCTGGAGTTTTTGGATTGTAGTTCATTTTTTGCCACCTCTTACAGGACTTGCATACAAATTCCTCATCTGAAAATTGGAGGTCCCATGTGTAATAATAATGGGTATTGACACATTAAGGCTTATAATATGCCAAGCACTATACTGACGTCTGACACCTATTATTTAATTTAATCTGCATAAGACCACAGTGGGTTAGATATTTTCCACAGACTGATACTGAGATTAGATCCCCAGCCTATTTACAAATAGAACCATGTAAAGAACATATAGCTGAAAAACCTTATCTAGTTCTAAAACTTTATGAAAAATTGATTTAGTGCTTAGTGATGTCAACTGCACTTTAAATTACTTGCTTCTGATGAAAAATATACATCAGTTAACCAAATTTTCTTGGGTAATTTTTTATTCTTTCAACACCAAAAGGGTGTTTGGTCTAATTTCTTCCATCACTCTCCTTCATATAGTTGAATTTAACTTCTTCAGGCAAGAGATTTAGATATCATCTGTGGGCCCACATGCCCTCTTGTAACATCCAAAACTGAGCTAGGTACCTCCCAATATGCTTTTATGTCCCACAGCTCCTGCGGTTCCTTCCAATCACATCATGGCACTTTGGTCACTTTGCTGACTCTTCCACTAAACTACAGTGTTCTTCAGACAAGAGAACAATGTATGATTCATAATTATATCCCCAGAGTTTAGTCTCATTTAATAAAGTTACTGAACTGTAGCAGCATCTATAAATGTCGAGTTCTTACCTTTGTTTTATCTCTATCAGTTCCTTTTTCCTGCTCTCTTCCTACTCTTTGACTCAGAGCTCAGATAACCTTTTTGCTTTTCTGAAGTGTTCAGGCCACTGTGTTTATTGAGGGTATTTTTGAGTTGTTCTCAACTCAAAAAGCAGACATGTTCATGCCACACTTTGGTCCACTAGCTTCCTGAAGAGTGTCCTTCCTTGCACAAATAAGACACTGTGTCACCCACAATTCTTTATAATTCTAAGTAGCTACATATTCTAGGAAGTCAAGGAGATTGCTAGCAATTTTCAACAGCATTTGAGCCATAAAAATAGTTAAGCTGGATAAGCAGACCCCTGAAGTGAGTGGTTTGGCCTAAGTCATGCAGCTCGATGAGAGACTAAAGAAATTTGTAAAAAGTGTGGATAAATTGAGCCGGAATACCCAGTTTTCCCTTCATTTTTCTCACTGCTTCCTTCCCATTCTCTGTCTCAGTCTTCCCCTTACTGCTCTCATCCCACAAGATCCCCTTGTTTCCATTTGCATAACTACTACTATCAGCATTTTTGTGCTCTATTCACTTCTTGTCTGGATTATTTCAGTGATCTTTAAACCAATCTTCTTGTTTCTATCTTTTTCCTTCCAGCCCAATCAACCTGATAAACATTTTGTTAATTGTTCTACATGAAGCATTGATTCCATGCTATGGTTTGAATTTGTCTCCTCAAAAATAAGGTGTGGAAGCAGCCTAAATGCCCAACAACCAATGAATGGCTAAAGAAAATATGGCTTTTCTACAGAATAGAGTACTACATTGCCATAAAAAAGGATAAACTAGAGTCATTTGTATGTAAATGGATGTTCCTTGAGAACATACTATTAAGTGAAATAAATCAGACACTCATGAGTACACATCGAATTGTTTCTCTGATATGAGAAACCATAAGTGTAAATAGGACAAAGAGGTGTAATAGATATTATATAAAAGGAAGACAATATACAAAGGAGAGGAGTACTAGAAAGAGGGAAGAGGGAAAAAGCAGGAAGGAAAAAAATGGAAAGAAAGGGGAAAGGGAAATCATGGAGAAATGTGAATAAACCTACTGTAAATAGGGATGGAGGGAATAGAGGGGAGAGATGGGAAAGAGGAGGGAGAACCAAGATGTACCATGTACAGGTACAAAACAAATATGATGAATGTGTTCATTATATGTACAATGTACCAATACATGTTCTTGGTTAAAAATAAAAATAAATAAATAAATAAAGTTTGTGGCAATAAAGGGAAATTCCTAAAAAATAATAATAATAAATAAAAAATAAAGGTGTGGGGTTGGGGATTTAGCTCAAGTGGTAGAGTGCTTGCCTAACCAAGCACAAGGTCCTGAGTTTGATCCCCAGCACCCCCTAAAAATAAAGGTATTAAATTTAATAGCCAGTGTGGGTGGAATTGATACAGGAGAAATATAGCTCCCAATCTGTTAGGTGTCAAATGTGCTGAGTTCGTGGCCTCACAACATCAAGGAATGAAGTCACAAACCAAAGGAGGAAGTCAGGAGAGTTTTATTGGGAATAAGGGGAAGGAGACTAGCTTCTGGATTTCCAGGAGAAGTCCCAAGTGGGTGGCCACCCGAGGCACTTTGTCAGGGGTAATTTATACAACAAAATTACAGTGTGGGTACAATGTGGATCTGATTCCAATCACCTACAGGATTGCAAGTATAGCCACTCAGCTAACATTGATCCAGTAGGGAAACGAATCACTTAGCAAGGGTACATGGAAAGAACAAAGGCATTTTGGGGAAGGGAGAGGAGTATGGGTCTGGATGTTCTGGTCAGCCACTTGTGTGCCTGATGCCTAGTTGGGCCCTCTGGACCAGGTGGTGCTAATTAGAGTATAACCGCAAGGTGCTGTTTACCTCTAGGAAGGCAGGAAGGCCTTGCTATTGCTTCTCCATCTTGAGGCCCAACTGTCTCTAGATTTGCCTCCAGCCACAATTCTCATGTCTCTATTTATACTGAATTCTTTGAGGCCCTTGAGGGCCAATCCCTCTCTGACTGTATATTAATATCTATCTAACTTAGCTGCCTATAATAGTATTAATACATGGGACCTTTAAGAGATGATTGTGTCATAATGCCTACCACGTGTGAAGGGGACTAAGGCCCTTACAAAAGCCTTCCCACAGTGCGCAGCCCTCTTGCCCTCTGCCTGCCTCCGTGGAGGCCACGCTGTTCTGCTTCTCCAGAGGATCCAGCAACACGGCACTGTTTTAAAAAAACAGAAAACAGCTCTTACTGGACAACCCCAAACCTGTTGGTGCCTTGAACTCCAACTTCTCAACCTTCAGAACTGTGAGTAAGTAAATTTTTGTTCTTTATTAATTACCCAGTCTTTAGTGCTTTTTCTAGAGCAACAACTGGTGCAGACTAATATTTTTTTTATCTCTCCTCTACTTCAGACCCTCTGTGGGCCCAGAGGCTGCTCGCTCAGCTGAGCACATGTCCCCAAGTTTAGAAAGGGCCCCTTGCTGTAGTTTTTCTTCCACTTTCCTTTTCAGGTGATTCCACTTCTTAGGTCATCGCACTATCCTGTCAACAGCACTAATCCTGTTCTCTAGAAGTATCTTCTAATGTTACTCCTCTGTCCAACTTTGTCATATTTCAGCTGCTATTTCTGAGAGAACCATGTTGCTTACCGAGTGATTCTTTCCTTAAACTGCATGTTGATTTATTCCCGTCATATATCTTAATTTTGAAAACTTGTGGTACGAGTTGGATAACAAGCTTTTATATATTGGCTTATCTTCAGTTCTAGATTTTTCAGCTCCTTAAATGCAAAAATTGACCTTGCTCATCTCTCATTCTTAGAAACAAATATGTAATTTTGATTGGATTCAGAGGTAACTTGGTTAAAATAAAACCCAAGGTAATGCTTTCTTCATTTTGCCCTTACCTACCTCAAGTTTTACTTTACAATGAGCAGCTGAGAATCTCTGATTATAAAAATCCTGCACGCCAATGGGTTTTTTAACAGTTAAAATGAGTTATTTGTTAGAAATGCATCAGTGCTGTTAGGCATTGGATTCAAAAGCTATGATTTATGACTTACATCGGAATTTTATAGGAACAATGTCATATAGTACCTGAAAATGCCATTTATTTTCATACACTATTTAAATTACACTTATACTAAGTTACAGCGATATTTAAAAAGTAATATTCATTGCTTCCTTACATTTGTCACATTTTTATCACAGTAGAATTGAATTCAAAATTACTGAATGGGAAACACTTCTTTCACAAAAACTTCTTACTGTCGAATAATTAATCAAATAAGAAAAATGTTCAGGTATATATTTTAGTCCTCTTTGTTCTGTGAATTTCATTTTTATTAAAATGAATATGTTCAGGCTCCTAGATTTTCCCTTAGTAATGGAATTCGAAATCCTGAAATTAAACCCATAGCATATTTACAAAAGGTAATATAGACACAATTTTCTGATGAATGTTTTGAGGGCTGTTTTTCCAGAAATGGATTTAGACTGGATTATTTGGAGCTAGAAATGCTTAGCTAAGAAGCCTATTTGCTATGAAGGAAATCCAAACAAGGCTTTAGAATATTCTACAAAAGAGAAGCAAAAATACATTGTAACATAGTGAATAACTGAAAATATTGGTGAATGTGTAATAAAATTGAGGTAATAAAAAGTACCTCTTGTGTGTATAAGAATGATTACTTGAAGCATTTCTTGTTTTGTATGTTGTAAGAATAAGATTCAATAATCTAATAAAGTGTCAAATATCTTAGTTTCATTTGTTGGTTTAGAAGTACCAACAGCACTAGTTGTCCATCTTGTTAATTTAGACTAATAACTGGAAAGTTTAATACCTCCCTTTATTACTGATCATTTTTTAAATGTCCTAATTATTTCTCCCAGGATTATGAACCACAGAATGGTGTACTTTCTTTTTGGAGGATAGTTCCGACTCTAACATCTTACCTCCCCTTCTAATTGGAAGCAGCACAGGCAGTTAGATTCAGAATTTTTTGTTTTTCCTTTGGGACGGAGCATTACTTGTTTATTTTGCTTCCTTGAGTAACAATAGAAGTATAGGTCTGGTAAGGAATTGGTGACTTTTTGGCCTTAACTTCCCTGGAGAACTATTGCAAGCATTTATGAGAAGTCTGGGGATTTTATAGGTCAGAGTGGTAGGAATTTGTTTCCTTGCAGAATAGAACAGTGTGAACTGATCCACATGAGAAATGGACAGTGAACCAAATGAGTAAATGAACAATAAAAGGATCTTTTTCCCAGTCGGCTTGACAAATCTGAAAAATTCAACTCTATTTAAACATACTAAGAGTAAGAGATGTTAATTAAAAACATTTATCAAAAACTTGAAACAATACTACTTTGACATATATTTACAGAAGTGTATTAGTCAGCCTTCCTGTTGCTGGAACCAAATACTTGATACATATAACTTGAAGGAGGAAATGATTTATTTGGTTCCCTGTTTCAGGGTTTCATTCCGTGGCCAGCTAACTCCAAGGTAGTAACATGGCAGAAGGTCTTGGAAGAGAGAAGGTGGTCACCTTATGGTGACCAGGAAGCAGAGCAGGGAAACAGTGCCAGAGAGAAAGAGTCACCAAACTGATACGGATCCCAGGAGTATGCTTCCATATCCCACTCAGACAAACTGTTGCATGTGTTTACCAATCCCCTAGGCAGCTCCCAAGCCAAACAAGTTGGCATTGAAGCTCAACCATCACAAGTAGCATTTTATGCATTCATTTGGACCTACTTTTATGAGCACCTACTATGTGCTGCCTGTACCTAAGTGTCCCTTTTCTTTTTTGTTGTTGTTGTTTTTTTTTTGTGTGTGTGGTGCCAGGGATCGAACTCAGGGCCTTGTGCTTGCAAGGCAAGCACTCTAATCACTGAGCTAAATCCCCAGCCCTAGTGTCCCTTTTCTTACGGAATTTAACTTCTGTTTCATCACAGATAACAAAATGCTTATAAATGGAAACCTTCTGAAAACTAGAATTACACCTTTTAAAGAATTCATAGTTAAAGAAGTTTGGAAAGTATGCTTTAAAAATTCAGTTTTTGCTCTACAGGATTGCTTAGAACTTTTTTTTTTGGTGGGGGGTGCTGGTAGTCGAACTCAGGGCCTTGCACTTGCTAGTGAAGTGCTCTACCACTGAGCTAAATCCCTAACGACTGCTTAGAACTTTACTTTACTCTTTATGTAAATCTCCAAGAAGGAAATACAGAGTGTGTGTGTGTGTATGTATAATTTTGTAATCTATTTAATCTATGAACATTTCTTCATATTAACTCTGTAGCAGTTCCAGTGTTCTGTAGAATATGTTTTGTGGAATGCTGGTCTACCACGTGCAAAAATAACTAGAAAAGGTATAAATACAAGAATTCATAAGAAATGCCGCACATCTAGGCTGCATTTCAGGATAGCTTTATGAAAGAAGTTAAACTGATTTGCCAAAACACAACCTTAATATATTCTCAGTAAGATCTATGTGACAGGTATTCTGTAAGAAAATTATAATTTAAGTAATTTAAGGAATATGTATTCACATTGCCTCCAGCAAGACAAATAAATATATTGACACTTTGAAAGCGTAATATAAAATTTTACCTGGCATTGTTCTTTCTATGTATGAAATCTTAAAAAGAACTTCTAAAATAAGGAATAAAACAAGCATATCTAGCATTTTGAAATATAAAGGAGTATAACTGAACAAGAAGCCACAAATCTAATTTCCATTCTTACATGTGCTAAGGAAAAAAGTTACTATGGAGAAAGCAGCTGGTTCTTAAAAAGGTGAAGCTACTTGGAAACAAAGATTGTGTCTTTTCTTTCTTTTATAGGGGGGGGGTGCTTCAGAGCCGGCAAAGGTACCTGGCTAATAAGGGCATCCATAAGTATTTCTTAGCTACTTAAGTGGAATTTGGAGATTGTTAAAGGGTAGTTACTAGGATAGGCCCACAAAGGCACCAGGAACAATGGTGTTAAGTCATCTAGGATCTTGAAAATCTAATTCAGCTGCAAGTGGTCCCTGAGAAAACTGGATGTCTTCTCAAATAAGTAGATATACAAAGAAGTGACAATTTAGGTTTCTGAAAAATGGTCACGAGTAAAGAAAAGTTTCGGACTGTCCAAAGTAGTGTGCAAAGTATAGTTCCAAGAGATTCAAACAAATAACACTTAGAAGTAGAAGACTTATCCACGTCTTGATGACAAATGGCTACCTGTGATGGGATTGAGGCTCAGAGCTGAAGCATCCAGGAGAGGACTAGTGAAATATTGGGATATTGGGACCTCATGTTCTTGTCTCAATGCCCAGGGCAAAAATTTGGTTACAGGTGGTAGGTTGTAGTAACAGATGCTAGGGTGTGAAATAACACAAAATTCATAGAGGGCCTATCTTATTCAGTTCTTTTCTCCATGGTAGAGAACCCCTGACCCTTCTATTTCAGAACAGATTTGGTTTTAGTCCAGGGTTAGAGCTGATTTTCTGGGGAATACACTGGCCCTGATTATTAGATTGTGTATTAGCTCTTCTGTTTGAGGGATATGGTCTACTTTGTAAATACATACTGAAATTTAGGGTCTTCATTTTTCTTTTGTGGACTCTACCCTTATTGTCAAAACCAAAGACACTAAATTGAAATCTCAAGATTAAATTTAATTGTCATATAAAATCCAGACCACAACCCTCAGATCTAGATCTGTGTATCTGTTAATTCTACCTTCATCTATATCCATTTCCACATTAGGTTTATCTTTAGTCTATACTGCAGACCATATTAGGACTACATTTCCTTTCTGTATTTCCAAATTATTTCCTTAAGATATGTAATTTATTTATCACCTCAATTGTCATAATTTTCATCAGCTAGGTACCTTATTTCTAGAAAAAAATATCATGAAATAACCCACTTCTGTGGATGCTCTTATTTTCACATGAATACAAGGTATTGAAAACAGTCCTTGTTTTATGTAATTAGAGGTTTTCTCATTAAGAGAGAGCTGAAATGTTCAAGAGAGTCTTTTGAACCAAGACATGTTTTAAATCACCAAATGTCTTTTAAAAGACTCAAAATATGATGATTATTTTGAGTATAAAGGCAACGATTGAAGGAAATAGACTAAAGTTTGGGAGAATAATGACATTAACAGAAAAAAAGGTGATGAAGACATTTCATGTTAAAAGAAATCCAAGACTGCTTTAAAATAATTTTATGGCAATGTTTGTTCATATGGAGAAAAACATGTGAAATGTGTCCCTTGCATAACTGTATGATCAAGGTTACCACGCTTGGAAAACATACACACAAATCTTTTCTTTTGAACCCTTGATTTCAGTTTTTTCTTTCCTTAACTTGAAAAGTCGCTTCAAAATTTCTTGACAGCGTATTATCCCAGAGAGACGCAGGAGCTATGTCATTTATGTTTGTCATTTATTAAATTAAAGGATAAATTGCCTAATCAATTTTACTGGGATTTCTTACATTAGAAGTTTGATCTAAGTAGGATATTGTTATATAAAAAAGAAAGCTATATAGGAGAATAGCTCAGTGGTAAATTATGCACTTAGCATGTGTGATACCCTGGGTTCAGTCCCCCAAAACTATATAGAATTAATATCTCACTAATTTTAATATAGCATATATAACATGTACTGTTATACATACTATTGCATATATAGATTTATATATTATGTATTTAGTATGTGTTTAAATTCATGAATTTAGTGATATTGGTACTTATTCTTCACATAATTAACAGTTTGCCCTTTTCATTGATTTAAAACAATGAAAAGGGCGGGTTTTTAATACCATTTTCTGACTATTTTATATAATATGGAAGATGTTTCATAAAAATAGATCTAGGTGTATAAGATAATAAAGTTTAAAATATCATTCGAATGCTACCAAGTAACTTTTCTCTTTAATAGTCTGAGAAGTTCCTAATTTATTGAATCATTTATTAGGATGAATGATGTGTTGTTTTAGAGGTAACAAACTGCAGTGACTTAAAGGTAATAAAGGTGTTTTGTTAATTTAAAACACTGCAGTTACTTAGAGGTAATTTAAAGGTAACTTCAGTGTTTTAAAGGTAACAAAGTGCAGTGATATCATAAAGGAGCCATTTTAGTTCTAAGAAATATCATTGCCAATAGAATCCCTTGCTGTATTTCAGTAAAATAAGTCAATAAATAAACCCCGATATATAATATTGTTATTTATAAATTCTGAAAAAAGTGAATATATGTACAGGTAAAATTGTTTAGTGTATGTGCTGCCAAAACAAGCTCTTATACAGGTGTAATATTTTAGTTTGCATTCTGAGCTCACAGCTATATGTCCTCTGCATTAGAAGTTTATCTGTGGGGACATCTATGTTGCCAACAGAGCGATCAGATGGAAGAGTGGCATTTTACAATGTAATTGCTTTTGCAATTGCACTTTCTTTCATGATGGATGTCTAACTGAGTTATGTCACGCATTCTTTTTTTTCATTTTCCACCCTCTTTTGCCAGTATTGGGGATTGAGCCCAGGGACCACTGGGCTATATCCCCTAACCTTTTTAGGTTTCAATGTATGCTCAGGGTAACCTCAAACTTCTTGTCCTCCTGCCTCAGCCTCCCAGGTAATCGGGATTACAAGCATGCCCCACTAGGCATTGCTTACCCTTCTCGTATTTAACTATTTGACAGCTCATTACTAACAAATCCCTTTTCTAGGATTACTTAAATAATATACTGAGAACATCTGAAAAGCCTAGGAAATTTTTACATTTTGTTTTTAAAGGTCTGAAATGTCATCCTAATAGAAAATGTCATCCGCAGATTCTGAATTAGAAAAACTAACCATGAGTTGTAGAGTATTGGGCCACATTTATTTGTTTTGACTGTTATGGATGTAATAAATCATTCTAAAATAATGCTGACATTTATGCATCCCGCTAACATGGCAGTTTAGAAGCCTGCCCCATATACCGCTGCTTGAGTTAAGGGTTTGCTATCACATTTTCCAGCTTAGTTCTCCCAATCTCAACACAGCAGACAGTGTTAATGTCAACTGCAGAAGTGCCAAAAGAGAAAAAGATGCATAATATATTCATTTTTATGGGTGATTTTCAACTTCATGCCATTGAGCACATTCCTCTGAATGACTCTTAGAGTTCAGTGTTTGCGTCTTTCCTATTTCTTTGGGCCACATGAAGCTTTTTTTGCTGCAAGTATGGCTTTTGGTTTGATGTAATCCTGCTTTCTCTGCCTACTGACAGAGGCACAGAATGCATTAACAAGGAAATATCATAATTGAAATCGATACCATTACTATGAAGGGTGTTCATATGATGAGTTCTGGTCCTGTGTGTTTTATATGCAGGGATAAGCATGGTGATGCAATGGATTAGACACTTCCATCAATTTCGTTTGCACACATACACAGACGCACACGCTTGAATAACATTTCTTTTATATTGTATTTATTGCCTAGTTATTTGGCCTACCAGATGCTTGATTTAACTAATGATCAGTACATAAAAAGAAGATATCCACTTGCCCTTGCAGGTCAAAAATATGATACAAACACAACAGTGACATATTTCCTTTCTTTTCATTGTAAAGATTCTAACTCATCTGTGCAAATGAGCAATGCAATTTTTAGCTATTTGCATAATATTTTACCTCAAGTTCTCATTAGTTATTATTGTCATTAATTTATTTATTATAGTGCTGGGGATTGAACAAAAGGTTTGCTCATGCTAACCAAGTGCTCTAATACTGAGTTGTATTTCCAGCCCTCTAAAGAGTATTGATCCTTGAAACTTTCACAGTCATCCTCAACTTACAGTTTTCTACACTAATTCATAAAATGAGCTTTTTCCAGTACTTGTCTCTTTTGCCACTTCCTGATCTCTCAAGAACACATTTTGAAGTTTTTCTGCTAAAGGGTGAGGAAGAGAGATGACTTGCAGAATGCTAAAGGAGAGCACTGACGTTAGACTCCAGAGCTATGTAACATAACTCTGAATCTGTCTTCTGCTTTAAGAGAATCTTCATCAGCTATCATCCTGTCCCTAGTAAGAGAGGAACGGTATTATCAGGTACACTTAGGATATCCCTGTCTTGCTTGTAGCCAAGAAACCATGAAGAGAACTATAGAATCTCCTGTAGAAGCAAGAGGATCTCTGCATTTAAATTTCCCCACATCATTAAAAACACAGTAGTGATGTAGAAAACGTGCAAATCAATCCCTCTGCTACTCATATTTAAAATCCGATTTTTAGCTACTGGAATGTACCCTTATTGTATAGTTCTAATTAAACTATATATAAACATATAAATTAGATTTACAGAAAAGTTGGGAAAATAAACTGACTTGTCTCTGTTTTGAAGTTACTATCTTCTCTACTATACCACCAGATTTCCAAAGCAGAATGGATAATGTGCACACCATTGTGCCTATTCTCACAGAATGAATTTTCACTTATATTTGGATAATTTTAATCTAAAGATTATTTTACATGTAAAATAGCTATATTGGTACCCAAGATTTTTTTTTTTTTTGGTGTTCCCCAAAGACCCTACTCTACAGCTACGGCTGTGTGGGCTCTCAGTAAATTCTGTAGGCTAATGGGAAAGAGCAAATGATCCAGACAGGCCTAAAGGACACCCTTCATATTGTCATTTAGACAGAGTTGGAAAAGTCCCCATAGAAACTCTTCTGAGACATTGGAAGATTTTCTTTACAGAAAATCTGTTACAATGAAACAGATTTTCCTGAGGGAGGCAGGATCATTTAATGTACTTTCAAGTATAGAGAAGACTTTCTACAGATTGATACATCATTGTAAATATGTTTACAAATGACTTGCTTAAATATCTGCAAGACTCTGGAAGGGAGGGAGAGGGGAAGGGATGGGTGGAGAAGAAGGAGGGGAACCAATATATATCATGTACAGGTACAAATAAACTACGATGATTGTGATCACTATGTATACAATGTACCAATACATGTTCTTGGAAATAAAAAAAAAAGACTGAATAATTGTCAAAGTAGGTATTCAGACAATGGAAATTTCATGATCCATCAGTACTTATTATTCTGTGTTTGTGTATGCAAATATAAAGGATTCCTTACTCAAGAAGAGTTTACTCCCAAACATGCTGGCCTATTTTTAAAAACCCATCCTTATCTCTTATTTGAAAATAGTATTAAAATTCTATCTTTAAATCTGATGTCTCATAAGTTCTGTTTAAGTTAGAAAAATATTTTTGTTCAATTTTCTCATGTTCTAAGGTACAGTATCAACTATAATCCTTCTGTTTCTCATAAGCTCATTTTAAATGTATACATGAAAATAAATTTTTTTCATTCTTTTAAATGTAGATATTGAGGGATGATTTAAATAATACTGCTTACTAGACTGTAAATAATAATTTAAAATAATGCAAACTAAAAGATAGCTCTTTGTTTCGTTAAAAAATTCACCTTACTGTGTTTTTATCACGTTTTCAAAAGCCATTTTTCAGAGGTAAACAGCTCTAATGCTAATAAAATGTCTATAATGAATGTAACACTGAAGAGACTACAACATCTGGTGATTTCTAGATGTATTTATTTTTATTGAGTAGTTGATAAGTGCCACTTATAAACTGAGTTTGGTAATTTTACTTTTATTGACTAGCAGAAGAAAAAGAAATATTTGTTACACAGATTACCTCTGCTTCCTTTAAAGAAAAAGAAAAGCAAAAACAGAATCCAACAAGAAAGGATGTGTTTCTTAATAAGTAACTACCCTATCACTGGTTTCCCTGTAGATTCTCGGAAAGCAAGGCAGAAGACAGGCATACTGATTCGTCATATCTTTTGTGCTTATCTGTTTATTTTCCTGAAATTGTTTGATCACAGTGGCTTTTCATTTTCCATATCTGCAGTTACATGGACTGTTTCAGAAGATTGGCTCAGTGTATCAGGATGCCATCACTTCTGCCTTGTTAAATTTCCTCTAGAAAAATAGAGTTTCCCAAATAACTATACTCACTTCCTCCTCTATTGAAGCGTCTCCAGCAAATTGAACTCTCTAGGAACTTTCAAATGATGAAGATGAAGATGACTTATGTCTGTGATAGTTCAAAAGCCTGCATGTGTTTTGGAGTGTCCAAGATTAGCATCTGGTGAAGTGGCTAACTAATAATGTAAGAAAGTGTGTGCTTTGCTTTACTTAGGAATGTCATCATGCTGAACAAAGCTTTGCATCAGCTTCTGATTTGTTATGACCAGTAGGAAAACTATGGCAGAATGAACTTTGATTGTCTATAAATTTATTTGTATATTTTTGGTATGCCTAGATTCAATATGATGGTTTTCACATTAAGCACTTTCTCTTCTGCGGCAAAGGAATTGTTTTAGATAATCCATTTAGTCTGTGTTGTCCAAATGAGCATTCTGCAATTATGGGATTCTCTATCTGTGCTGTTCAATTTGGGAGCTACTAGCCACATGTAGCTTTTGAGAGCAGAAATGTAGCTACTGTGACTGAGGATTGAAATTTTTAATTTCATTTTATGCTAATTGATTTAATTCAAACAATCACTCTTGCTGCCTTGGTATTGGATCACACAGGTGTAGTTGAGATATGAATGCAACTTGTCATGATTGAAATCAATATTTAGTGTGTGCAGGGGTGTGTGTCTTTAAAGCAAAAAGGGAAAACAAAATTTTAACTCTAAACCTAACTCATATATACATTGTACATGAACAGAATGAGGGAAGTCAGTAAAAATAAGGGGACCATGTAGGAGGACTTGTTCGATAGTAGTTTAGAATACAGGTTTTAGTTACAACAGACTTAATTTCATATATTTACTCTGCTTTTCATTTGCCATGTTACCTTAAATAATACTGACATTTTTTGAGTCTGTTTTCTGAGTTAGAAGTGGAACTAATAATGAACTCATGTCAAAAAAGTGTTTATTGATTAGCATAGAGAAATAATGAGGGTAATAATGATAAATGTTCATGACGGTTTTCATATATAATGCCTTATGTATTGCTCTTTTAAATTCTATCAAAATACTTTCTCTATTTCTTAGATGGGAAAACTAAGTGTAAAGTTTTAAATTACTATTTTGAACATCACTTAACTTTTGAATATAAGTGCAGTTCTAAAGACATGTTCATTTCATTTTGCTGCACTGTCACTTTTGCTACTAATCACACGGACCTCCATTTCAAAGTCTAAACTTGAACTCAAGGACACGCCCTGATGGTGGCATGTGAGTAACATCTAAGCATGAGAATATGAAATATGATCATAACTTGCACTTTTAAGGAAAGAAGGGAAAAATGAAAGGAGGAGAGGAAAAAGATAAAATAGAAAGAATAAAGCAAACAAGCCAGAAGAACTTTCCCTGAGTCTATGTTTGAGAAATATGTATTTAATTTCTTACAGGAGGAAGGGAGAATGGGTGAGAGAGAGAAAATAGGAATGACATAGATGTGAATGGCCTGTCCTCAGAAGTCAAGATCTGCTTGGCTCTGCTCACCAATCTAAAGCAAGAAGTACGAGAAAAGGGTAATAAAATATGGGTTCCACCTGTTTAGAAAACATAACTCTGCCCAAAACCACTCATTATCAATCATTATCTCAAGTTTTGGCTAAAAATTTGTAACCACTTCCTTGACATGATGGTAGAGAGAGCAGAGCAAAGTCTGCCTCTTCTATGAGTGATAATGCCAGAAAGACCTTGAAATACACCTTCAAACTCATTTAATATATTTCATTTTCTGAGTAGTAAACCCTTTGACAGGTGATCCCTAGAGGCAAGAATGCTTTATGTTTAAAACTCCATGGCGGAGAAAAATTGCCTTCAAAGTTAAAAAAAAAAAATCAGAGATGGAATTGACATTTTTCTTGGTGAATCCAAGTATCTAGGTCATAACTTTTAACGGGTAAATAACTGACCCTGATGGGCTATAGCAATTAACTGCAAAGAACATGAATAGTGTAGATTTGTATAGTCTGATTGGTAGGCTGAACAAAGAAATATTTCATTCTCCACATATTTGCTGCAACTTTTAAAGAGCTTACCAGGTGGGCTTGATTAAGAAAAGGAAGACTAATTTTGAAACAGAATTCAGAATGCTTATGAAGTTATGGATTTTCTCAATCAACTTAGGTGGGAGGTGCAAGCAAATGCATGAAGGAAGAATCTCCATCAGAGTTCGGTTGTGGCTAGCCGCCTTCGTTAGGCCAGATTTCTATTATGATCTTGCAGATAGGCTGTCTGGTGATGGTGCTTTTATCTTACTTATATGATTTTTTTCTCATTACATTTGAACATCTTGTCTAACTGGATAGAAGTCTCATGAAGAACATACGTGTTAGTCAAACACCATTTCTAGAACTCTATTAATTTTTATACGTAGTGATTCTCTCCTCTACAGGACTTTTACCTTGTAATTCAGTCATATTGAGTACACATAGGCAGCTTCTCCATTTAAAGTAGTATGAGAATATTTTATAGAGAAACTACAGAACTTGGTATTAATTAGAACAACATAGCCAGACATGAGAGTGCAGACCTGTAATCTCTGCATCCTTGGAGGCTGAGGCAAGAGAATCTAAAATTTAAGCCCAGTTTGGGGGAACTTAGTGATTTAGGGAGATCCCATCTCAAAATAAAAAGTAAGAAGGGCTGGAGATGTAGCTCGGTATAAAGACCTTAGGTTCAATCCCTAGGAGTAAAAAAACAAAACAAAAAATACACACACACATATACATATACAAAAACAGTACTGATTGACTTTTCACTCCATTCTCATTAGTTTTTATGTATTGTATCTATTATAAAGAAAACCAAGTAATTTTTTATTCTTAAAGCTATAGATTAACATTATCACATTAAAAAGTAATTGAATTCAAGAATAGAAATTAACACAATTTCCAGTTATTAAGTTTTATTTCACAAGTCTGTGGTCCATGCATTACTAAAGTATGGAAAATTGTTCAGCTTTTTCTGTCTTGAGCTTAATATATTTATCAAACATCTACTGATTCAGTGTCTTTAGACACATGCCTAGAGATACAGCCACCAGCAAAAACCCAAACCCACTAAAGACTGAATACTCAAAGAGTAAAGAACACGGACTAACTGTTTCAGTCTTTGGATGCTAAAGTCACTTGGGATTTCTTTTTGTTTCTGTTAAACTAGCTTTAGAGTTTGCCAATTGGAAGTTCCTTTGAATTATTGATGCTTGTAACTCTAAAGCTGAGAAAAGTTTTTCTGTGTGAGTAGTTTCACAGCTTGTCATCAATGACCATAGGTGTGGTACACTAATTTGTTTTCTGTTGAAATATATTTCTCTGAGAAAGGTGTTTATTTACTGAAATATTTCCAGTAGCTGGCTTACCATATCATACCACTTCTGTGTTAGTGTTCTACTGCTGTGACAAAAATACTTGGGAATAAGAATTTAAAGGAGAACACTTTGTTTTGACTCATGGTTTTTTGAGATTTTAGTCCATAATTGGTTGGCTCTACTGCTTCAGGACTGTGGCAAGACAGAAACATGGCAGAAGCGGGGCAGGACAGAAGAAAGCTGTTCATCGTGTGACTAAGAGAGTGAGGAAAAGCCAGAGAGGAGGGGGTTGGGGACAAGATAAGTCCCCAAAGTCATGCTCCCATGATCTGTTCCCTTCGACTCTGTCCCAACTCCTGTTTCTGTAACCTCCCATCGATGCCATCAATTATGGTCTCATCAGTGGATTGACCCACTTGATTAAGTTCGAGCCCTCCCGATATAGTCACTTCCCACAGTGCCCATCAGCTGGCAAGCAAGCTTTAACACATGAGTTTCGGGGACATTTCAAATAATAACCACAACGATGACGCAGTCCAACATACCCTGGTGAGCTTCTAGAAGAATTCTGATTTTCCTTTTCTAATGTATTTTTTTTTTCAAAAAAGGAAGTCTGTTAACATCTAGATACTTATGCCTTAAATTCCTCAAATTCAGGGATAGCTTTATTTTTCATCCTAGCTTAATTTTGACTTTAGTTGTAGTGTTTCCATGTAACTGAACCATTAAAAGCCAAGATGGTTTGGCTTTCTATACTTTCATTAAAATAAACACAAGTCAAGAAACGAAAATTATTTTAAAACCATTAGACACTAGGTCCTGATTTTTCTTTCAGAAAATGTCACCATTATACCTACAATAACAGCAGAATCTCAAGACCATCAGCAGTATGAACAGAAATTCCTAAAGAAAATTAAGTTAGGAGCTAACGGGAAGTAGTCTTTTGGTGTGTGTGCAAGACAGGTGGATTATGCACATATACAAGTCTAACAGCATTTTTAACACCTAACCACTACATATATCAGGTATTTAATGAATGTTTAATATATGTAAAACTCTAATGTATTAAATCTAAATCCAATGTCATCAAAAAGTCTCTAAAGGGTTGATAAACAAGATCATTAAGGAACACTCTAAAAATCACAATAAACCATTAGACACTGGTAGCACAACTTCATAACTGCCTTCAAAATTATATAAACTCATTCTAACCATTTTGTTCTTTGTGATAAATAGTATAAGAAGAGACATAGCATAGGGAACATTCATTTTTCTTTACTCCCTTCTGAAATTTGATAAGGTTGGTTGGCAGTTCAGGAACAAAACAGCAAGGATAAAAAGGAAAAAGTTAATGCATAGAAAAATGATGTCAATAAAATGGTGAGAAATAGAAATTAGATGGCCAAGTGGTAAAGACAGAAGAGCAGAGGAATAGGGGCCCAAATACCTTCAGCTGGTAAAGCAAGTATGAAGTAAGCTGATTTCATTAGTCTGATTTTAATTGTTATAACAAAATACTTGAGGCTATGTACTTTATGAAGCTTGAAGGTAGAAGTAGTTCAATGGTAGAACACTGGCTTAGCAAGTGGATTCAATTACATATAAGGTCCTGGATTCAAGGCCCAGCACCACAAACAAGACACCCAAAAGAAAAGAGGTTTATTTAGCTCACAACTTTAGAAATCACAAGTACAAGATATAGGAGTCTTATCAATTTGTCCTCTGGTAAGAGCCTTTAGGACAATACTGAACGTAAGAAAGAAAAACATAGCATTCTAAGAAGAGGCCAAAAAAGATCAGGAATTGACCAGTCTTGCTCTTTTATAAAACCCTCCCTCATAGTATCTATTATACCTTTTTGTCCTTATTTACACTTATGGTTTCTCATATCAGAGAAAAATTTGATATGTGCTCATGTGTGTCTGGTTTATTTCACTTAAGAGTATGTTCTCAAGGTGCATCCATTTACATATAAATCGGGAGGAGAATTAGAAAGGGAGGAGGGGGAAAAAGGAAAGGAAAAAGAAAAAGAGAAAAAGGGAAAAACTGGAAAAATATAAATAAAGCTGCTGTAAATAGGGAAAGGAGAGGGAGTGGAAGGATGGGGTGGGGAAGAAGGGGGGAACCAAGATGTATCATGTACAGTTACTAATTAACTATGATGAATGTGATCACTATGTATACAATGTACCAATACATGTTCTTATTAAATGAAATTTTAAAAATTAAAAAAAACCTCCCTCAAAAATGAACCAGAGTTCCAAGAAGCACTATAGCTATTCTTTCTGAAGGACGCACACCCAAGAAATAAGGGCTTCCCACTAGGCCTCAGCTCTTAAAAGTCTCTCCACCAGTTGCCACACTGAGGATCAGACTTCCAGCGCAAGAATGCTTTGGAGAAAAACTTGAATTGTGCCCAAACAATAGCACTACTTAACGCTCTAGATGACAAGTGCCTGTGCGATGAATGGTGAAACTGAAAACTGAAGTATTGTTTGAAAGTCTCATAAACAGAGACTCAGATCTGGTCACCAAATAAAAATGATGATGAGAAGATTTTCTGTACAGGAATTAAGTGAGGAAAGCTTTAAGTGTATCCAGGAAATATGATACAGTACATTGAAGGAAAGGTAGGTACCATCTAGAACACAAGAAATGAGAATGAGCTCTTTTCCCCTAAGACCTGGCAATAGACTTCCAATTACAGTGTCCTTATATCATCATAAGGTACAGTATACATCAATATAAAATGCTTTCAGTAGATTTAACAAAATACTGTGATTTATACCTCACTGTTAAAACTTGCATATAATTCTCTCCATGGGGGCAGTTGTAGTACAAGACTGTTATTTTCGGCCCTAAGGTTCTGTTGCGATTTTTAAAGTCAAGACTGAAAATTCTAAACATAAAAGTCTCATTTAACTGAATTTGGAATATAAACTGAATTTGGAATATAATTGCATAGTTATAAAACCTAGATGTTCTTAGGAATGAGAATAAGTATTCTGACATTAGTTTTTTTTGTTGTTTTTTTTTTTTTAATAAAACAGCCACAAAATAATTGACAGTGGTCCATTATGGGATAAAGAAGCTACATTCTGAGATGGGCTTGGAAATTTGGTTCATTTAGTAACAAACACATGATCCAAAAAGTAGACCAAATTTCCAATCTACTTATTCATACATTCTTGAAAAATTACCTGACACGATGAAAAATTATGGAATAGCCCAGTGCATGCACATACACACATCCACACACACACACGCAGTTTCTCTTTCAGTTCTTAAAATATTGGCAGACACTGAAAAAATCTGTTTTTGGAGGTAAACATAGCGAATTATTTTTAGGCAGGGAATCATAGCTTATATCTTCAGATTCAGCAGTTCCCAAGACTGGTTTCTAGACCACTCTTTTTGGTTTCTGCACCTCCTACCCTGGAAATGAGATGTAGACTGTACATGTAAACTTCAGTGTGAGAGTGTGAGCACCTCTTTTAGCTTTAAATAAATAATTATAGAAATGGAAAATGCGAAAGATTATTTAGAATGCAAGATCATATTTTTGTTATTAGATACTGGAAGTGAGAAGAATTTGTTTTCTTCTACTAAAGAATGTATTGGTCAGTTTTATGTTATTTTCATAACTAATACCTTCTATAGTAAAAAATCAAACATATATTTAAAAAGAAATGAAATTCAAGGAAATATTTTAAAAGTATTAACCTGTCTAAAAGACTTATAAATCTATTATAATTCATGTAAAATAAATGAAAATTATAAAATGTGTACTTTAAGAATCCTAAATGATATTAAATAGTCTTAATCTTGACAGGGTGTGATTACTCCAACTAATAATGTTTAAGTCGGAAGTTGGAAAATATATCATATTTGGTATGAATTCCAGGGTCAACCTAAATGTATCTTTGCTTTATGTTTTGTTTCTGATTTTGTTTTTTGGCAGACAGAGTATTTTTTTTTTAATTTTATTTTAGTGGTACATTGTATGGACACATAATGACAACATTCATCATAGAGAATTTGTACCTGTACGTGATATATCTTGCTGCTTTTGTTCCCATTCCCCTCTCCTCCTTTCAACCTCTCTTCCCCTTCTTATTTACAAAAGCTTTGTTTCCAATTTTTACCTTCTATTTTTTTTTCTGTCCCTCTGTTCCTTTCCCCCTCTGCTCCCTTGTTCCTCTTCCCATCTGAACAATTTCTTCCCTTTCCCAATATAATACATTTTAGTCCTTATTTATACTTTCAGTTTCTTACACCAGAGAAACAATGCAGTATTTAAACATGTGGGTCTGATTTATTTCACTTAACAGTATGGTCTCCAGGGGCATCCATTTACCTAGAAATGTCTCAAGCTTATTGTTCTTTATGGAAGACTAGTACTCCATTGTATAAAAAACCCACATCTTCTTTATCTTCGTCAGTTGATAGACATTTAGGCTATTTCCAAGATTTAGCTATTACAGACTGTGATGCTATAATATATATATTGCTGTGGTAGGATGCTTTTAATTATTTTGGGGGAAGATTCCAAGAAGGGGAATAGCTGAGTCAATGGAACCTCTACCCCTAGTTTTTGAGGAATCTCCACACTGATTTCCACAATGGGTGCACTGTTTATATTCCCACCAACAGTGGAGAAGAGTTCCTTTTTCCACACAGCCTCGCCAGCATTTGTTATTTGCTGATTTCTTGGCAATAGCCATTCTTTCTAGAGTGAGATGGAATCTCAGTGTTGTTTTAATTTGCATCTCTCAAATGACCAGTGAGGTTGAACATTTCAGTATGTTTATTTGCTGTTTCTACTTCTTCATCTGAGAAGTGTGTATTAATTTCAGTTGCTCATTTTTGGATCCGTTCTTTAAATTTGGGGGGTCTGATTTTTTTGAGTGCTTTATATATTCTGGATATTAGTCTTTTGTTGGAGAAACAGCTAGCAAAATTTTTTTCCCACTCTGTGGGATGTCTGTTTGCTCTGTTGGCACTTTCTTTTGCTTTGTAAGAGCTTTTTAATAAGATGAGATCCTGGTTGTTAATTCTTTGTGATATTTCCTGAGTAACTGGGGTTTTGTTCATAAAGTCTTTGCCTACACGTATGTCTTCAAGAATTCTACCTATTCTATCTTCCAGAAGATTTGGTGTTTCTATTTCAATATTTAGATCTTTGATCCATTTTGATTTTAGTTTAGTGCCTGGTAAAAGATATGAGTCTAGTTTTAATCTTCAGCATTTGGAAAGCCAGTTTTTCCAGCGCCATTTATTAAAGAGTCTGTCTTTCTTCCAGTGAGGTTGTTGGGCCCCTTTGTCAAAGATAAGGTGACTGAGAGTGTTTTAACTTGTTTCTGCATCTTCTAATCTGTCCCATTGGTCCTGGGGTGTGTTTTTGTGCCAGTACCATGCTGTTTTGATCACAGTAGCTTTGTAGTATAATTTTAGGTCAGGGATTGTGATGCCCCTGGCTTGGCTTTGTTGTCCAGAATTGTTTTCCCCACTTCTGGTATGCTATTGGTATTTTGATTGTGCCAATGGAAGTGTATCTTTTTTTGCTAACAATGTTATACACAGGATCATATTAGAAGCAACTGTATTTATGGCACAAATTATTATGAGTACTATCAATAATAGCAAATACAGGGGCTGGGGATTTAGCTCAGTGATTAGAGTGCTTGCCTTGCAAGCACAAGGGCCTGAGTTTGATCCCTGGCACCACAAAAAAAAAAAAATAGCAAATACATAATGCATAGAACCTAAACTAGATCCTGTGATTAAGCATTCAACTTGCTATATGGTATAATTTTTAAGATTGTCTCATACATTTATCAGTGAAAATATGGAAATGGAAGGAAAATTGCTTGTTTGTACACCAGATGATAGGCATAATATGTGTAAAGACATATTTTTGACAATCTTGTTGTCAGATGAACTTGAATATTTGGATCTTACATGAAAAAAAAGATTCAAAAATACTGAAATATTTGAGTTTGTATTAGAAATGTGTTGGTAGAAATGAATGAGTCAGCCATTGAATCAGTGAGTAATAATCTGTAAAGCACTTGAAGAATTTCTTTAAACTAGTAAATAGAAGGTTCCTTGCAATAAATTTTAGAAGACATTGTATTACATCCTTCTTATTTTAATATTAATGCTACACATGGTATTGTTCATTTTTTTAATATTTCTTATATAGATTTTTTGACTTATGCAAAGACAATATTTTTACATATCTGTGGAAATAGATGTAAGTTTAGAAGTCAACTTGATATTACAGAGACATTAAAGTTAGATATTATAGAAAAACAAAGGAGTAAAAAAATTGCATAAATTATGTGGTGATTGTTTTACTCAATAGACTGCCCATAGCTTCCCCATAAGTTGTTTTGAAAACTTGGGCAGTAGACAGGTTTTTCTCAGAATAACTGAGATTTCAGCAAACACATAGCACTGTTTAAAAAGACTATATTTAGTATTAAAATAAGTGTTTTTACAGTTTATGCTTGCTTTGGACATTATTGAACTTATAGAACTCCACTTCCTCATGAAGTTGGTTTCTAAAAAAACTAGCTAATCAGAAAAGGCTTTGGAAGGAAACTTTTTTTTGCATGGTCACTACATTTCAATATCTTATTTCTAGACTTTTAGGTCAAACATTCAATTACCATTATAGCCACGAGTTATCTGACTTTAAATACTCCAATTCACAAGGTACAGATAATTAAACTAATTTCCAGTGACATTATTTATGAAAGAAGGTACAGCTTCCTCAAAAACAGCTTCTGTTTCCTAGAGTCTGTTGGAAGCCAGAAGCCTAGGAAGTAAACACTTTAGACTTCTCTTATTTGTCAAACTTGGACTTGGAAAAAAAACAGAGATGGAGATAAAATTTGTTGCACTTAGACAATGGTGAGGACAGATGAGCCATCCATATGCTTCATAATATGAAATAGTTCTCTAGTGACTAGCATATTTCTATTACTGAAATGAACGATTCTCTACTTGGTCAGATCTGGACAGATACTGACATTTTTCCTCTGTCTCTCTTTTAGTTGAAAAATTTTTATTATTAAATGCCTAAAATGTGATATTCAAGGAAATAAGGCTGTTGTCATCAAATACAGAGAACCAAAGAAGTAATAGGTAAATAGGTTAATGTAATATGTCAATAAGTGCAGTAAAGAATATGATGATGATGAGATGACCGAGAATAATGGATTGGTCTGGTCTGGGAAAGCATTTCTGTAGATGTCCCCTTTGAGCTAAGTAAGATCTGAAGGACAGGAGCCAACATTTGTACATCTCGGGGGAAAGGAATTCTATGGAAAAAGGGACAGCAAAATGTAAGTACATATCAGAAAATAAAACATTTTGGTAAGGAAAACATTCTTGATTCCCTAAATGTGATCAGCAGTTTATGTCCCATGGCACTGAAACACAATGTCTGAATGCTTGTGGTTGAATTCACTTGCCAGTGTAGCATAAACCCTGAGAAGATACAGACTTACCATTTCCATAGTCCACAGTGCCTAAAATAGGAGCTATTGTAGTTTTGGGATTTGAGACAATTCACATATTGTTGAATTGACAGTAATAGTCATGTATCAAAACCATCCACTGGGCACTAAGTTATAGTTAGATGGGAGTAAGAAATCCCAGTGTGCTAAACCAGAGTAACATGATGGTAGATAATGATGACAGCTGTATATTTTTAAAAGCTACAAGGAAGGATTGTTGAATGTTTTCACCATAAATAGGCAATAAATACTTGAGGAAATAGATTTAACTTGATTTAACATTACACAACAGAAATGAGTATCAAAGTATCACACAAGTCCTTAAAAAATACAATTTTACTTTTTATATATCATTGAAAAATAAATTTAAGCAAAATGCAGAAAATAGATCATTTCTTCTAATTGAGAAGTGCATTTGGAATACATATAGCAGTGTGAAAACCAGGTACCAGTCACATTCAGAATAGGCCCATTTAGACAAGTCCTCTGCACAATTTTTTAAAAGAATATTGCTACTGAATTAGAACAGATGGTCTTTTTTTTTTTTTTACTTTTCTGAAATATGTGTATATATGGCATTAAAAAGGCACAAGGTATCCTGGGAAGAGTTAGATTTTAAGGAAGCCACTAATCTTAATAATACATTGATGAAGAAAATTTAAACTCTAAATTCTAGAACTGGAGAATGATCAGTGTTACTCCCATATAACATCTACGTGCATTATGTAGCTAGGAAGCTGTTTTAACACATGATTTATTAAGGAGAAATGTGACAGTTGACTGAGAGCATAAGTTAACAAATGACCAGACAAAGTAGCCATCATACCACTGTTGGAAAGAGTGGTAATCAAAGGGAAACATTACTGATATGGTTGGAGAAAGGGCATTAGTATTTCATTTTTTTTCTGAGTTGGTTCTTTTGTTACCTCACAAATGCAAAAATAACAAGCATCATTTAATTAGATATCTTATCATTAATCTTTTTCATGAAGAATTGTACAAAAGATTTAAAATCACAGTGAATACAAGTAATACAGTGATGATGATGAGTGGGTGTGTGTGTGTGTGTACACAAGTGTGTATACATACATATCAGTCATTGCTTGGTCTTTTCAGGGGATTGAGTCTGGGACTGCTAATGGATGTCCAAATCCATAGATACTCAAGCTCCTAATATAAGAAGACATAATAATTTGCACATATACATCTTCCTGCATAACTTTAAATCATCTCTAGATTATCTATTATACCTAATACAATATAAATGCTAAGTAAATAGTTGCTATATTGTATTACTTAGTGATGGCAATGTTTTTAGACTTTTCAGTGACATAAACAGCTTGGTGGGCAAGTGTGCCATGGGTTCTCCACCACTGGTTTAGGGAATAGTAACAAGAAAAATGTCTGTACATGTTCAGATCGGACACAATGCTTTTTCTAACATTTTTCAACCACAGTTGGTTGAGCCTGTGAGTGTAGAACCCACAGATGGAGAACTGATTATAGAGAATAGTGGCCATAGATAGAGATACAGATGTAGACACAAAGGACTCCCAGGAAAACTGCAGCTGAATGCAAATTAGCAGCAGTGACATTGTCTCCCTAGCCTTCAGTATCCAGGATGCCGGTATTAAATTGCATCCTGTGCAACATGAAGTGAATGAAAGTGTTGTTAGGTATTGAAGAATTTTGAAAAGGCGGTGTACATGCAGTGACCCTTTTAAAATACTCAAAATGTGTAATACGTTAGTAAATGCTCTGATGAACCATCAGAAAAAAAATTTTCATGTTTTTGAGCCCATTGTTTCCCACACATAATGACCATATAATCCATTTTTAAGACCTATTAACTCTCCATGAAATAGCATTTCACCAAACACCATAAGGTGTAGAGGATTAGTGCTAGTATTTTTCAGGCCACTCGTAACAAATGTTGTGTTCTAATCATAACATTTGGGTATACAGATAGATCTGTTTTATTTATTCTCTTGGTGCTAATACTTTATGGTAGGATATTTTCCCTGATTGTACTAGTTTTATTACTGTCTGAGTTTTATACCATATATTTCCTGTGAAAATTTTATAGAACATTTTGATGAAGTATTGACAGAGCAATGCTTACTTTTTTCATACCAAAAATTTTATTTTCAATTTTTATTTATTACTACATGCCTATGGTACCTAATGATTACATTTCTCATGGAGAATTGGTACATGTACATAATACTTCTTACTCTTTTCATCCCCTAACCAGATGCCCATGCTCATAATAGTTAAATCTTGAAAGTGGCCTATATATCTATCAACAGATGAATAGATAAGTATAGTATTTATACACAATGTATTACTATTCTGCCATAAAGAAGGATATTTGTAGGAAAACGGATACACTTTGAGGCCATAATGTGAAGTGAAATAAGTCGGACATACGAGCTTGCATGGTTTCTCTTCTATGAGAAATCCAAAATATATAGCGAGAACAAAATAAAAGATACATGATAGGAACTAGCGAGACAGATCTTTTTGCTGGTGTGAAGGGGACCAAGAGCAATGCTTATCATAATTCAAGAATGACTCATTTTCTGAGTCCTTCCAACTGTCATTCTGGCTCCTCCCTTCACACCCGCTTTCTTCCTAAGCCCCACACTCCAGCCTAAATCCAGAGGGGATAGCACTCTTTGTACTGGCTCATAGAAGAATCACTGCTGTTATTGCATCATACTTCAGTGGTTGGAATCCATCTGTATGCTCTGTATGCTGCCTAAACCAAATGAGGGATTTCTCTTGATTCTGAAAAATCCTCTTCATAGAGTTCATAGCAAAAGAAAAAACGTTTAGCAAGAATATCAAAGCATTACATTAGAAAAGTGGACGTTAGATGTAAAGTATGAATTCCCCACTCAGAAATATTTAAATGAATTATGGTACCCAAACACATTGAGATACCATGTCATAAATTTGACCTAAGAATATTTAATGTCACATAATTTAGTTTACTGCATATTTTTATGTAAAATATAACTACAGTCATTTTAGGTGGAAAGCTGTGTATTTTGTCTCAATTTTAGAGAATGGAATAATTTTCTTTTTGTTTCTCTGATTATCTGTGTACAAATTATTTAATGTTTATTTGTTGAACGCCTACTAATTTCTAAGTACTGAAATATGTCCTAAGGCTATATCACTGAATAAAACAAAGCCCCTCCCTTACGTTGTTTACCTTCTATATACAATAAGCATATATGGTTGTGTGCAAAAAGAGCTAAGAATTATTTCTAATGTATTTCCCCCTCTAGTTCACTGGAATTTAAAGTGCATTTGTCTGAGGCCTGTTACTGTAGCCTTTCTAACCATGTCAATTTGCACCAAAACCCAAGATTGGCATGAAGAGAGACAGCATTTATTGAGCATACTTTACGCCATCCACATTTTCTGTGTTCCTCCCAACCAAGGGAGGTAGATTTTTCCCTGTTTTATGTTTGTGAAAATTGAGTCTCACAAAGGTTAAATATGTCCAAGATTACTTATTAATGAATGATGAAGTCACAGGAGCAGAATTTAAGCCAAGTTTTTCTACATTGAAAACCCCTTTAGTTTCATTTAGTTTTATTTAGTTTTTCTAAAAGTATATATGAGTATAAAGAAAGTCTTAACATAAAGCCTTTCTTGAGGAAAGAGAGAGGAGAAACGTTGAGACCATTTCTATGAAAGAATTATTACCACTCCAAAAGCTAATAGCTTGCTTCCAGATATTTCTAGTGGTTTTCAGACAGTAGCTGCATCATAATTTCCATATGTATTTGTTAAAAATTCAGTGCACTGGTTTCTGTCTCAGAGCTACCGAGTGTGACTTTCAAAGAGGATATTAGGAGTTGAATTGTGTCCCCTGTGAAGTTCATATGTTAACATTCTAAGCCCAGTATTCCAGAATTTGATCTTAGAGTCCTTGCAAATGTAATTACTTAAGCTATAGTCATACTGAAGCATAGGCTTCTTTTACAATATGACTGGTACCCTCATAGAAAGAGGAAATCTGAACACATACATAGAGAGGAGAAAGAGAGAGAAAAGAGAAGGCCATTTGAAGACAGACGAAGCCAAATACCTACACTCCAAGGCACACCAGAGATTGCCAACAAAGCTCCCATCTATGGACCGTGTGGAACAGACCCTCTAATTTAGCCCTCAGAAGGAATCAGCAGGGCCAACACCTTGATTTTGGACAATGTACCTTCAAGATTTGTGAGGCAATAAATTTCTGTTCACTTCATGGTGCTCTGTTACTACAGCTCAAGCAAACTGATACAGAGAAGGAAGTGGGGGTTTTAAACAGGAATTCCAGGTGATTCTGATGAATATTGAAGTCTGAGAGCCAAAGAACTCGAGTGAACCCTGGAGAAAGAGAGGACAGCGGGATAGCTCTCACTGCTAGAACAAGGGCACATTTATTTAAGACCTTCTGTTAAGGCAGCAGACAACAAAGAGCAGGAGGAGGGGGAGGGAATAACTGAGGAAAAGGATGTGGGAGAGAAGCTCGACATCATAAGACAAACTAGATCAAATGGCAAAATTGACCCCTGAAGAACAAAAAAAAAAAACTTCAGAGACATCCTATCTCAAAGACAGTAGTATGATTTCGAATCAGGGAGGCAATAGGAAAAAGAAAAGGAAAAGCTTAAAGCTTCTTTTAAGCTAAGGGTAGTAACTTGGTTGGGGTTCTTACACAGTGATTTATTTAATTTTACAAACCCATTTCTTTGTAAAATCACCTTGGTATTTAAATACATAGAAATTCACCCACGGCCTTAAACCAAAGTCATTCTGAATAGCATTAGCTTTATTTTCTAAAATTCTATCACTAGATTTTAAAAGCTCTGGTATTCTACATGTAGAAATGTATAGTAAAAAATACATGCTGGAAAATTACTTATGTATGTATCACTTGTGTTGTTTGTATATTAAACGGTCCTATCATAATTAAAATATCCAACTCCATAGAACAGTAAAATTCACATGCAGATTGTTATCAAGAACATCTTGCACAATATGAATCATACCTTTGCAGCCAACGTGTCCTGACTCAAAACTGAATTTTTAGAACTAATTTAGACTTATTCTTTAAGACTTATGTAAATGGCCATTTTTTCCGTAAGAGAACTGTGTCTGTTTTAGGAAATCCATTGCTTGAATCTCTATGACCTGTTTTTCTTTTTAGACCATGGGGATTCTACCCCTGATAAAGCCTCTGTGTCTTTTCTTAAAAATGTGTATTCTTATTCTCCCAAATTCAGAGACTTTCTTTCCTCCTAAAAAGAATATAATGATAAAACTGGAAGGATATTTGAGAAGTCATTAAGTCCAACTCAAAGTGAGACATCAATACTATCTTTTGCTTAAAATACTCTAGAGAGAGTTACCTACTTTAGTCACTGTTTTGCTGTTTAAAACCATTATTGGCAGGAACTACATTAGCTTAAATGCTTATTGAATCGTAAATCCCGTAATAGCTCTGTGTTACTTGTGAATGTAGAGCTCTTTTTTCTTAAAATTTCCTGTTGTGGAGAGAGTATCTGGTTGTTTGCTTTTTTATTTTTTAATTAGCTTTCATTTTACACAGGAAGTCTTTCTTTTTCCCTTAAATTAAGTTTAATTGAATTTCAGCTCCTAAAGAGTAATCATGAAGGTTTTTCTATGGTTATCTTTGTAGTTTTGGATCTCAAAAGATTATTATCTGATGGTGATATTTACTTTGGAAACTGGATTTTTCATGTATTGGGTATGGTACTGTATTCCCTAGGATGATATATTCTACTCTTCTTTATTGTTGATATAACATCAATTTTAGAATACTACAATAAGATTTTTTAAATGCTATTTCAAATGTGCAGAAACAGACAATGACTATTTATTTAAAATGAGACATTTAAAATGTGAGAATCACGTAGCGGTACTTTGAAGAAGATAGCCCATAATATTTTGAATTACTGTGCACATTGGAAAAAATAATCTTTCAACTTAATGAAATACATGTCTTCAGTACAAAGCACTTATTAATTCCTCCTATATGTCAGGCAATGTACTAAGTAGGCAATGGAAATAGAAATAAATAATTGTGCAGAGGAGAGTGAGATAAATAAATCGAAGGCTGCAATTCTCTGTAAGCACAGGGTTACTATTCTAACGGAATTGGGCTTCATGGAGAAATGGGATTATAGATGACAACTTTGCTCAAGCTGTACGTGAGAAAGAAACTGGGCAATCTTTGTAACATTCTGAGCAAATCATTCAAAATTGTTTTTACTTTAATTACAATGAAGAGAATTGTTAAACTTCCACATCTTTCAACAGAAGCCAATCAAGAGTACTTCTGAGGAAATCAACAAGCTAGCAACAGATGGGACATTTAAGGTCCATTTGACTGAGATCTTTTTTTTCCCCACAAGAGTACGTGTGGACATACTGGCAAACTTTTTTCAAATGTTACCATGCCAGATATTGGAAATGCACTAAAAGATAAGGTCATTATTTTCTGTAGCTGCTGTCTACCAAGAGTGCAAAGTGTCTTTTTGACAGTTTTTCTCAGAAAATAAGAAATTAAAAAGTATAATGGGGAAAAATAATGGTTATCTTTAGTGGTGGCTGAGACTACTCAGCAGCTAGAAGTTCCTCAAAACATTGCCATTTTTAAAACACACTTGTCATATTAAAAAGAAAAATAAATAAAATGAGATGAAATTGGAAATACTTTATTTTCACACAGGTATTCATGTACATGGGAAAAGTCTGAAAAGCGAAAATGTGGCATTGGTGAAAAATCAGTTCTCCGCTATTTCCATTTCTCATTCTTTCCTTGAAGCATTCTTGTATAACCACCCAGAGATAATCTATGCATACGAATATGTGATACATGAAGGTATATGCACACGTGAAACAAATGGTAAACTGCTATACATGTCTGCAAATTTCATCATGCTGTTACATACTCTCAGAGAGCTTTTCATATTTTTATATGTAGAAATGGCACTTCCTGTATGTATGTATGTATGTATATATGTATATATATGTATGTATGTACTAGGGCCTTGAGTATGAGGCGAGTGCTTTAACTCTGAGGTATACCACCAGCCCTGGACACATTATTTTTAAGAAAAAAATAAAAAATAAAAAAGTGTAATCCACCGTATTGCTGGGCCATTAGGGTTTTCCCCCAATATTACTTTATATTTTTGCTCAGGTTTTGTATTAGTCATTTGCTAGCTGCCAGGGCAGAATACCCAATACCCACAACTTAAAGGATGAAGGGTTTATTTTGATTCAGTGTTTCAGAGGGTTTGGTAAATGTTGGCTAGCTCCAAGGGACGAAGAGCGTTGTGGGAAGACCCTGGTGGAGGAAAGCTGCTCCACTCAAGGAAGCTGGGAAACAGAGAGAAAAAAGAGGAGCCAGGGACATCAGTAGTCTACAGTTCCAGGTCACACTCCCATTGGCCAGCCCCCCACCTTCAAACAGCATATCCCGATCTGACCTCACCAGGAGACTAATCTACCAAGGCTCCCGTGATCCTCTCACCTTCCAGAAGCCCCACCCTGAACGCATGGGACTTTTAGAGGCCGTCTTAGATCTAACCCGTAGTAACTATGTATCTGTAGTATAAATTCCTAGAAGTGAAATGTTTGTGTGAAAGGGTGTGTGCATGTAACTTTGACGGCCCTGCCGTGCTGCCATCCATAGAGTTCTAACCAGCAATTCCCAATTAATCATATTTTGCAGTGAAATGACATGGCAAATAGATGGCAGCCTTGGTAAATGAGTTCAGTGCCTAGATCTAAGAATGAATGGGACTACTCTGAAGGGAAGCAGTGGGGTTAAACTCATATTTATAATAATATTATTAGCATCAGCATGAAAAATATTTCACAAGTCACTTGAACACTCAGCATAAATTTTTGAGAGCATCAGGGTAATCTATCTTTTCATTTTGATTCCACCAGGAATAAATTAAACTTGTACTCTGTTGGTAACTATCAAGTATGAGCTGTTCTGCAGTATATGTTAAGACATACTACTAGTTAGGCTCTCCTATATTTCCCCAATTATCTCTTGATCTTAATCAAGATTGGGATTGACTCAGTGGGTACTAGTGTAATTGTTTTCTCTTGTGCCCCTAAGAAGGAGATAGCAGCTTCAAAGAAAAATGTTGACATATAAAAATGTACTTTCAAAAATATAGAGCCTAATATATATGTCAAATATTGTCTTTTTTGAGTATATTTCAAAAGAGAACCAAATTAGCCACTCTGATAAACAGATTAACTAGAAATGTAACCAATACTTCGTATAAAGTATCCACACATTCAGTGCTTTAAAAAAAATGACGACTCCATTTTATAAGGATTAAAATGATGGAGGATTAAAAATGATGAAGCAGATTGACTTTAGATTACATGATCAAAACTAAGGAGAGAAATATCAGTTGCCAGAGACCAGGAGGTTAATAAAGACTGAAAAGGAAAAGCAAGAACACAAGCAAATAGTCAAAAAGTGTGAGCACTGATAAGCAAGTGACCATGGAATCATTTATTTTGAATTTACTCAAAGGAAGATTGCTTATTCTAAATGCTTATTATTTAATTAATTCACTACTTCAATGGACACTCCTGGGTTCTTATTTAATACACTTAATATAGATAGGGAAAGAGATTAAAATATTAATTCTATTCATTTATATATATATATGTGTGTGTGTATTTGTGTTAGAGCATTGGGATAGTACTTATATATCGAGATAGAGAATGGTGAAGAAGAGGCACTCAGAGTTTAGGTCTGGCTATCTTAATTCTGAGATTCCTTTTAGTATACATATTCTGATATAAATAGGTAATTGAGTATGCAAACTTTGTTTGCAGTGGAAAGGTCAAAAATAGATATAAAAATTTGAGGAAAATTAGTATATACATGGTATTTCACATAGTTCTATATGAGTAGAAGAAGTCACTAGATAGCAAAGGATATGCAAAATTTAGTAGTCACGTAGGGTAAGACCAGCAAAATGGAATTTCTTAAAAAGCCAGTGAATCAGGAAAAAACAATTGTAATGTAATATAAGTCGAGAAACAATGTTTCAAGAAATAGGGAGAAATTAAAACACTAGGTTGTGCTGAGAGGTAAGGGAAGATGAGGATAGAAATATTACCACTGAATATATCATTGAAGTTATCGGTGATATTTACTTATTCTATATACTCACCTCGTGTTCCTGGCATTGAACTTGTCTATAATAGGTATTTATTAAGTACTTGTGACAAGAAAGAAAGGAAAGAGGAGAGGCAGGTAGAAAGGGAGTAAAGGAAGAAGAAAAATAAGGAAGGAGAAAAATAAGGAAGGACTAGCCGGATAAATAAGCTAAGTGATTTTATTCTATTCTTCCTGCCTGAACAAAAACTGGTATTTAATTAGGTGAGGTGTTGGTTAGAGAATAAAATCACAGGGAGCCGAAACGGAATCCAGGCTTTTACCAGTACATTTAAGAGATCACAGATTATGGGCAGATCCATGCTTTACCTTTATGAATTATGCATAGAAGAATGATTTTATACTGGACTCTGATAAACAGTCAAATATCAAGGGAAATGTGAAAATCTAAAAATTTGATTGCAGAATAACTCCTCCCTTCTCCACTGTGACCAAGAATTATTTTGTTCATTTATCTATTATTACGCAGTAGTGTCTCCTTGGCAGAAAGCCCAACCTGCATGCCTCAAGCAAGTTCAGCCATGGACCTTTTGCGTGCTTTCTCTTAAACTCTGGCAGGGGCTGTGATTTGGAACAGGCCATTTATTTTAAAGAAATTAATAAGCAAACAATGACTGTGCAGCTTCTTTGATGCTTAAGACTCATTGCCTTCAAAATGCTAATTGGCACCTGACTGGCAGAGTAAGATAATTCAGTTTGTCCACTTAATGCAATTGCAAATTATTTGGTCAGTGCAGTGCAAAACAATGAAAGAGCACACACTTCATAAATTTTAATATTATTGTAAAATTTAGATTTTTTTTTAGCACAAGTATGTATTATGTGTTAATGTGGCCTACTTGTGCCTTGCCCTTCCCAACACCCCCTGGTGAATCATTTCTTACAGAAAAAATAAATAGAATACCACAAGTACCAGTGCCTTAGGTTGTTCAGGCTGATATCACAAAGTGCTCTGACTAGTGGCTTATGAAATCTCAGAAACACTTCTTATACTTCTGCAGGCTGAGAAATATGAGGTAGCGGTGCCAGGAGGTTGAGAGTCTGCTGAGGGACCCTTTGGTGCTTCCTAAGTGACCATCTTTCTGCTGTGTTCTTGTGTAGCAGCAGGGACAAGGAAGCTCTCTGGGTTTTTTTTTCTGAGGGACCCAATCCCCAACCACCAGTGAAAGACTTAACCTCTTCCAAAAGCATTCGCTTCTTAGTACCGTCATTGAGTGGATTAGGATTTCGACATAAGAATTTTGGGGACAGCATTCAGTTCATTGCAACAGGAATTTTGATTTCCTTTGGTGCAGTCTTTTTTTGGAGGGGCACATATAGGAGAAGTTATAGGACTCAGAATCCCTATAAGCTTTGAATCTTCTCCTCAGAAATAAAGCAGACACACACCAAATTTTAAAATTTGTAGGTGTTCATGACTGAAAGCTGATTTATGGGCAGGTTAGCTCAGGAATTCTGAAGTTATAGGCATCAGAATCAATGTGAACATGAGAAGAATACTGAAAATGTTTGTGCCCTGGCTGTTACAGCATCAGAATGTCCATCTTGGTTCCTTAAGTGTTTGAATAACTTATAACATTAAGGTCTACTTTCATAACTCTAGATTCATGGACATCAGATTAACAGACCTCAGTTAATAGAAGCCTCACTAGGTAGTTTTTTTTCCTAAAAAGCAGAAAATATTATTTCATCTAATCCCTTTTCTTTGCCTGTTCTACTGTTCCTTTGTCTATTCTTTTCTCTCTTCTTCCCCATCAGGGCCAACCATCCCTTACACACATACCACACATGTGCACATGCACACAATACGCATACACATGGGAATAGCTGCCTTAATCCCTTGCTCACAACTGCGGCAAGTTTGTAGCTCTTCAGGGATGATCAGACATGGGTAAACCACTGAAAAGTTAATCATCTTTCAAATCCTAGTTCTTTCCCTCTTAGTTAATATTGGGAAAGTGATCGCTGCTGTGGCCATCTTTAGTTTCATTTCTAATTGCTTTGGGAACCTTGTATAAGACCAACTTCAGAAATTGTGTTCTGAAGTAGCTAGCAAAAGACTGTGAACTTCCTGGTACAAAGCCTCTCATATCTGCTCTGATTCTCTTCTTAACTGATGGACCTTTACAACTATTTTCTATTTTTCTATTTTTTTTCTGTTTTTGCTTTTACTTCCTCCTCCGTTCCAATCTTAAAAGGGCTTTTTCTTGAAAGACTTTTTCTTAAAAATTGATTCATTTTAAATTTAGGGAATATTTTTGATGAGGTGATGACATGGAAATGATTGTGTTATCATTCGGGCTTAAAAGGCTTCTTTGCCCCATCGCAGTGGGAATAGTGTTACTTTCTGATTCTGGAAGCAGGAAAGCAGGGAATGAAGATATGGTTACCATTTCTGCATTTTGCCTGGGTTGACCCCATATTCCAAATGCTGTCCTTAGAGACATTCAGAATGTCAAGGAAACTTGTATCTTTCTTACTGCCTCTTACAACCAAAAGTGTTAGGGAAAAAAAAAA